>JBCFYV010001320.1:0-54643 GCA_039000515.1 Timema cristinae | reverse complement strand
GTATAGCAAGAGGGCGCGGCCCAAAAAAAGTTCGGGTTCGAATCTCCACAGAAAATAAGCGTTTTTTTCACTCTCCCTCCATGCAAATGCTGTCTCACTTCAGTGAATGTTGGATTCATCTAAAGCATTTATTTAACATATTATATTAATACCGAAAGTATTATACATTTTAAAGAAAAAAATACACACATGTTTATAACAGTGCTTACTTTGACATGTGGCGGTGTGTGATATTGTTGAATTGGAGACCGTAAATGGAGGGACAGTCCTCCCACCACCACTGGCTACTAGTCCCTCTAACCACACTGCAGGAGCACCGCTATCGAGCCTAGGAGACTGTGCTCGAGCCCCAGCTGCGGTGCAGGAGACTGGGATCGTGGTTGTCCCTCAACAGGGATTCAGTGGCCCGGTAAATCATATAGGCGGGGCATTGTCAAATGGCATCCCTCTTCGTATCGTAGAAGAGAGGATTAAACAGTTGAAGCGTTTCCTTTTATACTAGTAGATAAAATACCGTACATCTTGGTGCTCCAGCAAGCGATCGTGACGCATTAAGCTAGCTTGAAGATCAAATTACTGATTGCTCCATCGGTTGCAGGACCATGGCGTTAGCGCCGATGATCATGCGGTTTACTTTTGAATAGCACTGACTCTACGCTGAACCCTGTGTATGTCTCATTTAGGCGAGTAGATCAATTAGACGCTCGAGTTGTGCTTGATAAACATAAGTCGCTTTTTGCAAAGCAATAGTTTGTTTTTGAGTACAGAACCACTGTACGTTAAACTCAGCCAATTTTAGGAGCCTCACGGGAGTGGTCCTTATTGTGATAAACTCTCTCCCGCAGGCACATATAGCCGTAATAAAAAAGGGGATAATTACGATTCAAATGGTGACATACTTTGCCTTGCCCGTGCCTTGGTTGTCGCCAAAGCTATATGTGATAATAAAAGAGACCCATATGCATGGATGTGAACACCTTTAGACAAATCAAAATGGGTCGTCTTATTCAAAAACTCAAAGCAGAGGAACTATGCCGTGATGCCCGTGTGAATCTTTTGAAAGGTGGTGGAATAACTGAACTGAAACAATTTAAAACATACCTCACCGAATACAAAATCTCAGTGTTTAGGGAACGTCGGAGGAGACGGGTCCTATATGAGGGGCCTACTCCCTCCGAACATTCCTTTAAAGGAGACATGGATTTATGTTTTCACGACGATAAGACAACCATTTTGATGTCATAACATCCTTGACAGCCGCATTTAAGTGCTCGTACTTTTTCCGCGAATGCCGTGTGCCGTTCAACACAAAGAACGAGCACAAGTGCTAGTCCACGTGCAAAAAGTGCCACGCTAAAGCGGTTTGTAGCGCAGCCGATCTGTGGTCTGTAAAGACTGGACGCTGGTTCACAAACCACACGTGCTTTTAACCATAAACGACCCGGTTTTTGCAGAGGTCACAGGTCGGTCTGTGATGTCACCAAGGTTTGCAAGGTCTGTGGGCAATTTTTCGTTTGGAAAGAGCAGAATATTCATACAGGTGTTATGAGGCTTTTTGTAGAGTGTGCGATTCATATCGTCCTTTTGGTTATTTCTGTTATATGAAGCAGGCCCCATCAAAGCCGTCACTGGTAAAGAGCAATTTCATGTTTGTATTCCATTTTTTGAATGCAGGCAAGAAACTCTTCTTCAAGATGCGGCCGGCACGTACTTGCACGAACCTAACCTATGTGTCGTGCAGACGTGTTGCAGGGCCTGTGTTCATATAGATGCAAATACTATCATTGCACTGAATGTGGGTGCGATAGGACTAGCATATTCAAGGGTGATAACACAATGGACCAAATTTTTTAAATTTATAGAACAAAATAAAGCTTCAAAATTTAATGATATCACCCTCCTAGGCCATAACGCAAAATCCTATGATGGAAATTTTATTTTAAGTTATATGATGGAGGTAAAACTATGGACTCCAGAAATGATAATGAACGGTGGGAAAATCATGTCCATGCGTTAAGGGCCGCCCCACTTTATTGACTCGCTGAACTTTCTCCGATATCTTTGTCCAAAATGCCCAAAATATTCGCCCTGGACGAGTCTTTGGCCAAGGGAACATTTCTCACATTTTTTCAATAAAAAAGAAAACGCGGGGTATACGTGGCCCTTGCTGCCAAAGAAGGACTACGGCATCGGCGAGATGTCAGTTGAGGGAAAGAAGCACTTTGAGAAGTGGTATGACGCATTGGTCAAAGAAAAGTATGTCTTTGATTTTTAAACTCGAGTTGGAACTGTATTGTGGGAAAGATGTAGAGATCTTACGGAAGGCCTGTTTAAAGTTTAGAGTCATGCTCATGGAGAAATAAAGGTGGATCCTTTTAGAGAGGCGTGTTCGATAGCTGAAGCGGCCATGTTGGTTTACCGCCAAAGTCGTCTATTGAGAATACTATCGGTACTATCCCTAACGGTGGCTATCGGTGTGCAGACCAACAGTCGCACGTCGCAGTACAATGGCTCTGCTGGGAGGCCCTCAACGTGGTGTCTCTATTCTTCATGCGGGTAACAGCCGTGAGGAATATTTGTTAGGGCGACGTGTAGACGGCGTTGTTAAAGCTGAAGATACCACCACCACCGTCTTTCAGTTCTGGGGCTGTTATTCGCATGGGTACCCTCTCTGTTACCCTGACAAGAGCATCCCTATCAAAAATAGTCCCCTGAGACCATGGAGACACGCTATGAAGCGACCATGGATTGTTTGGAAAAGTTTTAAAACGCCGGCTACACGGTCGTAGAGATGTGTGAGTGAATGTTTAATGCGATGAAACGCACAGACAAGGACTTGCAGCAATTTGTACTCCGGCACGAGGTGTATACCAAGGAGCCTCTCAGCCCCGTTATGCATTCTTTGGCGGGCGTACAAATTTTATCAAGCTCTTCAATGAAGCAAACCTTTCTTGGTGGGAGAAGATCAAGTACTTGGATGTGTGTTCATTGTATCCTTATGTTTGCAAGTACAAAAATTACCCAGTCGGCCACCCCTAAATTCACTTTGAACCAAATTGTCCGTCAATAGATCAAGTAGAAGGCATTGCCAAAGTTACAGTGACGCCTCCATGGGATGTATTATTGCCCGTATTGCCTACATGGATGCACGACAAGTTAATGTTCATCTTATGCAGGAAATGCGGGGAGGAGAAAAACCATGGCGCGTGTCAGCACAACGGCAAAAAATATTGCTGGTTGACAGGCGTCTGGGCGATTGAAGATATCCGGAAAGCCGTGTAGAAAGGCTACACCGTTGAAGCAGTACACAAAGTGTGGGAGTACAATGTATCTGTTTACGACCGTTAGAACACGTTCTGGCGGATTGTTTCACGGGTACATTGATACTTTTTTGAAAATTAAACAAGAAGCCAGCAGATGGCCAGAGGGGTGTACCTCACAAGTGGAAAAGTTATGCATATATTCAAAATTATGAGGAAAGGTAAGGGGTAAAACTCGATTTCGACTCTGTTTGTAAAAACCTTGGTCTCCGCACTCTAGCTAAACTTTTTAAATTCACTATGGGTAAAGTTTGGGCAAAGACCCGATTTACCACACGTAGCCGTTGTTAAAGACTATCAGGGCATCCACAAGTACCTGACGGATCCGTACATAAATATGGACAGCGTCATTGATGTAAATGATGAGGTTATGTTCCCCAATTACAAGGATGTGCGTGACGCGTTGCGCCCTAACACGAGTGTGGCGGTGGCGTTTCTACACGACTGCTATGGCTAAGTTGCATTTATACAGCATCCTTGAACAATTTGGGGACCACGTTTTGTATCATGAAACAGATAGCGTTCTATTCATCGAACCCCCCGGCGATTGGAGTCTACTGACCGGAGACTTTTTAGGTGACCTCACTGATGAACTTCAGGATTACGGTCTGGGAAGCTACATTAGCGCCTTTGTATCTGGCGGTCCCAAGAATTACGCGTACCGAGTTTGTGTTGGTGGCGATCATGCCAAAACAAAAAAGGTGTGCAAGTTTGGCGGGATCACCATAAACTATGGAAACCGGAACTATGTTAATTTTGACGTTTTGAAAGCGATGGTCACCGAACAGGCCTCGGAAAGATACATACAGATACCGCACAAAATTGTAAGAAAAAGTCTTGCGACTGTATGTACCGTTTCGCAGACTAAAGTCTACCGCCCGTGTACACCAAACGTCCATAACCGATGATTTTAATATGTTCCCGTTTGTGTATCAGAGTCCTTTTAAACGTACTCGCTAAGACTAAAAGGTGATTATTTAGACGTGCTGAATAATCATCTTTTTTTTCTTTCACTCTAGACAGTTCCACTGACATACCATTTTTCAAAGATTTGAGATTTTTTTAAATATTTTTTCTGATTTAAAACAAGCATATTTTTTAATTTATTTTATGCACCCGGGTTACTTTTTTATATATTTTTATTTGCCAGTATAATCCTTCCCCTACCTGATTTTTTATAGTCAATTAGTTGTTTGTATATATATAATATATATATATATATAATATATTATATATATATATATATATAATGTTTGTATATATATTTATTTAAATCTATTCAAATATATAATAAACTGTTTGTATATATATTTATTTTCTTTTAAATTTGAAACCGTCTCTATGTGTATATCATATTTAGTACCGAGACCACTATTCCCTCCTATATTGTAAATATTCACACTTTACTTTTCACTGTGTGTAAATAAATATTGTAAAAAAACAGTTATGTTTATGCTAATAAATATATATTGTAAATATTCACAGTATACTTTACACTGTATGTATACTTTTTCACGATTTAAATAAATATTGTAAAAACTGTTATGTTTGTGTATTAACGTCTACGCTCAAACCTCTCTCCTATCCTATAAATACAAGCTTATATAGCTTATAATCTCAGTCTGCACATCCTGATCACTCATCAACTACAAAAATGACGAAGCATACGCTATCAGGATTTGCATATGTAATAGTCGATTCCGAAGGTAAATGTGCGAAACCTCCAGTTGTCTATAGGGGTGATAATGTTGTGGATACCTTTCTTCATAATCTTGTTAAAGAAGAAACCATGATCATCGAGTGGAAAACCATTTAGGAAAAACCACGCCCAGTTCACCCGACCGAGATTCGAACCTCGATCTCCCCGTCCTCAGCAGTCGAGCTCAATACGCAAAGTGCGTTAACCAACTACGCCACCGAGGCGGGTTTTTGTATATGTTAAATATATTATATCAAATTATTTTTTACGAACATTAAATTTCTTTGTTGTTTAAGCGGATAATTTGTTTAGTGTAAATTTTATATATTATGTTAGCGTATATAGTTTCATATTTAAAACATAACATATTATTTTAAAATAATTTCAAGATCCTCATAAGTGTATTACTTGTGATTTTTTTGGTAAAAGTAAATAATTATTATATCAATAATTTTGAGAACGTTAAATTTTTTGTTGCTGTTTAAGTAACTAATTTTGTTTTGTGCAAATGTTATATATTATGTCAGCATATATAGTTTCATATTTAAAACGTAACAACATATGAGGATCTTGAAATTATTTTAAATTAATAAGTGTATTACTTGTGATTTTTTGTAAAAGTAAATATATTTATATATCATTTTTTTTTTTGCAGACATTAAATTTCTTTTTTTGTTTAAGTGTTGTGTGAATAAATATTATAAAACTGTTATGTTTGCGTTTTAACGTCTACACCCTCTATCTCTACTATCATAGAAGCTACGTCTCAAACATTATGGACAAAATACTTTATCTCTGGTAGCAACCTAAGTCACTACAACAATGTTACCATCTTCTTCATGTATTTGATTCTCCAACCGACTTATTTAAGGGGTTAAAAATAACATTTTATTGACAGTTTTTGATTGACAATCACAATTGTTTAATTTAAAACATTCATAACAAAACAAGGATCAACATTATTTAAATCTTTTGTCCAATACATATAAAATACATCTACCATCTATAAAATGAGTAGGAGCCAACTCCAAAAGGACATGTTGAGAGGCGCTAGAATGAATACTAACAATGTATCCACAGTTTTCACCTGGCAATCTTACTCTTCCAACAAACTCAGCACATTAACATTCGGTTCTCTTCTGATAGCACAATGTTACAACTTTTGTTATTCACAAGTTCGTTTAAGCACTTAACACGGTTGTATTCCTCAGGTATAACGCACTGCACAATACCTCCTCGTCCCAACAGGCATCCTTGTGAGCAGCATTTGGAGGTGTTTGATGACATTGATGTTTGTGCCGAATAAGATTGGAGACCCTTGCGTAGGATCCGCAGCATTTAAACGGCATAATGTCAATTGTAAATGCAGCATAAATAAACACTCTCGCTCTACTCTCAAACTGCGTTCCTCTCCTCTCACCTTTTTCAAAATATCACCGGTAGCTCCGATGACACCAGCAGAGTGCTACAAACACCTGAGCACGTCCAGTTTATTAATTCACTTTTAAACATCACACTTTGTCCTCTGAGATATACCATAACGCGTACTTAGATTTAAATCGCTTACAATCCAAATATTAGATTGACTGTGGAAGGAAAACGTTACCGAAACGGCCCAGACCGAGTATGTAGTCGTTGCGCGTTTCACCTATAATTTTAACATTTGAATAATTTTTGTACATTGTTAAATCCTCAAAATTTACGGGTTTTTCGGACTTTACCTCCTCCGGTGGTGCTGGTGGGCACGCTGGTGACTGGTAGGTAGACGACTCTGGTGCGGGTACTCGGGCGACTCTGATGCCTGGTAGGTAGACGACTCTGGTGGTGGGTACTCGGGTGACCCTGCGGGCGGCGGCGTCATGAAGGGTGGTGACGGGTGGTGGTGGAGGGCTTGGCAACACAGCCACAACATCTCCTTGCGGGAATTATACACTGCGCACGTCATATCACTCATGTAAGTCTCTTCGATTCTCTCGTAGGGTAGTACTTCCATCGCTCTTATCGTGTGACAGGTCGAGTCGCAAAACTCGATATAGCCTCGCTCCTCTATTTTGTAAATCACATGTCTATCACTCACCGCCACACTGTGAACATTCTCCCCAGTCATATAGGAACACTCCTCAATCGTATGATCCACAAACATTAAATTAATATAGCCTGTTCTAAGAATGGTGAGCGTATCTGAGAGCTAAACGTTCTGTACTAAAAGCACCGCTGCCCGATGTTGTCGTTGTTAACTGCACCGTCTCTTAAACGCGTTCAAAGTTTACAATGGTAGGTGAACCGGGTTTTACTCCGGCGCAGGTAAATACCAGTTTTTCTTTATTTAACTCACACACGTCTTCATCTGTAAGAGTACCAAAACGACAGGGTAGAAATACACAAAACTCACCGTCTAGATAGGCTATTAGATGTCTCCTGAACTTTGTATTGACAGCTTTTAGTTTATCCACCGAGTACTTTTGATCTACGGTTAGATCACACAATTTTACGGTCGGCACCGCGTCGACAATATTTACCAGCTGCTGTAACTTGTCCATCTTGAACCGTTCTATAAACGATTATAAATAGACAACCAAGTGGGCACCCCTCTTTATAGCCACCCCCTCCCTCCCTCATTCGATGCCACACATAGTTTCGGCTCTAAGTTGAATTATAGACAAACAAATAGACAGATATACGGCATTGTGAAAACCACTTTTTCGGATTTGGGGGATTATTAAACGTCAATATTCAACAAAATCTAGAGGTTTTTTTTTTCGGTCACAATATTTGCTCTACCTGTAAGGGAGCGAGAAAGTAAAAATATTGAAATTGGGTCCCCAAGGGTTGTTTTAAAATGTCGACTTTCAGTTTAAAATTTTCAACATTTTACTATGAGTTGCACATCCGATGCTTATTGCAATGCTATTAAACTCCTGGTTTATTAATTTTTAACAATAAAATAGGCAAATATTGACTATTGAATCTAAAATTATAGAGATAGATTATTGCTGTACAAAATTTTCCCCTAAGAATTTGAAAGAAATAGAACATACAATTTTTGAAAGACTTATTTATTTCTTACTCTATAACATTAGAGAATTATTGCGTTAAAACTTAATTAGTGTCTCTTTACAACTAAAACTAACAAAATTGCATTAATATGTCTTTTTGCCAATATCTCAGACATTATTGGTTTTATAAAAAAAAATTTGATATACATTTTTTTTTAAATTTTCAATAGTACTACAATTTTGCAATGATAAGCTATTTAGTATCTCAAATAGTTAGTGGATACAGAAATTTCCGCTTCTGTAAAGTACCTTAAAATCATTTTCATGGGAAAATGAAAATAGTCGGTCTATTTATAATCTTAAGCAAAGTCTAGATCAAAATCGTTAGAGCCGATTTTGAGCAAATCGATTTTCTTTAAATCGATTTTTTTATTTTTCACTTTTTACTAAGCTACTCTTAATTTTAGGGTTAAACAGACATACAGACATACGGTATTGCAAAAAACACTTTTTAGGTTTCGAGGGGTCATGAGACCTCGATATCAATCAACATTTCGGGTTAGATATTATATATATATTATATATTGCAAGGTATTTCGTGTGTTTAAAGACCGATTATAGCAAGTATTTACTGTACAATTTTTTACTTTCTCGCTATATTACAGGTAGAGAAATTATTGTGATCATCTAAAGAATTGAACTCAAGATTTTTATGAATGTTGACGTTTCATGACTCCCCGAATCAAAAAAAGTGGTTGTTGAATTTCCGCCTGTCTGTCTGTATCTCGGACTAGAGCCTAAAAAACTATTTTACCCATTTGGCTAAAACTTTGTATCTCTCTCTCTCTCTCTCTCTCTCTTTATATATATATATATATATATAGAGGAGAGAGAGAGAGCTTAAAAGTTATTGGTTTTATAACAATATTTTTCTCATAAAAGATGTGTATTATAACTAGATCTACATATTTGCAATGATAAGTAATTTAATATCTCAAATAGTTGCGGAGATATGATTAAAAAAAATAAGAATTTACGCATTAGACTGGAACCCTTAGTTATTTTGCCGAACTATTGAGAGTAACCATTTTGTTTGAAATATTTATAAATGTTTTAAAATGAAATTTAATCCAAATCATTAGAGCCGATTAGAGAAAATCAAATTTTTCACTTTCTGCCCTTTAGTAAACTACCTTTGTTTTTAGGGTTAAATATCCCATTCTAAAAACTCCTTGGGGCAACCCAATTAAAACCCTAGATACAAAGTTTTAGCCAAATGGGTAAAATAGTTTTTTAGGCTCTAGTCCGAGATACAGACAGACAGGCGGAAATTCAACAACCACTTTTTTTGATTCGGGGAGTCATGAAACGTCAACATTCATAAAAATCTTGAGTTCAATTCTTTAGATGATCACAATAATTTCTCTACCTGTAATATAGCGAGAAAGTAAAAAATTGTAAAATACTTGCTATAATCGGTCTTTAAACACACGAAATACCTTGCAACTAGAAAAACTTCCACTGACATCGGTCCGTTGATCTGATCACCAGAAACCTGTGATTATTCTGATCGTGACTTGAAGGGCCCCCAGTGTACTTTGACCATGGCACACCCGTCATAAAATTCTCCTGTTTCTCTCACGCCTACCTTCTTGTCCATCTTCTCAAGCACCTTCCGTACGTGTCGATTATCACTCTCGCGGAACCATGACCATGATTTACATGTACGTTGTCCACTCACCTGTTGATACGAGATTGTCGCGTTCAATTGTAATTTGTTGGCGCTCCATGAATACACTAACACCATGCTCTGCCCCACTCCGAGCTGAAAAGAGACGTATACCGATTTGTGGGACATACCAAATATTACAAATATCCAGAGGTTCACTTGTCATGGGCCAGCATCTTAACGTTAACATGACTGGAAACAAAGGCTAATATTTTTTTTATTTTAGTTGCCAAAGATATATTGACTAGAGATGAAAACTTCTTGTACGTGGAAAATTACTGCTTGTATGCCGTCATGTGATGCGACCAGGCAGGTGATACGAGTACACAGATCCTAGAACGAAGGGAATCCTAAAATGGAACTGACAAAAATCACTTTCAAATATAATTATATTTTCAAATACTAAATGCCATTGCTGTGCTTTGCTATGCGGTTCAGATGTCAGAGAATCAAGTGCCTCGAGTGGGCCCAGCCTTTTTTCGATCGTACACAGCTTCTCAATTAAGCTGTTCGTCGTGCGCTTGCTGTCATCAAGAGACTCCCAAACGTTGCTGAATTCCCGGAATGAATGCCCAACTATCGCCAAAATTTCTCTATGCATCAGCTCAACCTGTATTTTGTATGACCCTCCTTGACGAACCTATGTTTTCATATATACAAACAACATCTTGACCTTTGCAATGCACGCTACAATCTCTATGTTTGGATCGCACTCAAGCTTGGAAAATGTGTCATCAACAGACTCAATCGTTGATTGCTGCTCTACTCATATATGCTGAAAAGCTGGTTCCATATACCCTTGGTGTTGGTATACATCAAGCGGCAGTGGGTTGACTCACTGCACTCGTGATAGGAGACTTCGTGCGGTCCCTCTATATTTATCTGATTGTCTGTCATAGAAGCTTCTACGTAAACAGGGCATATTCAGGTTAAATCTATAATAGTCACCATTTCTTAATGTTCGAGGTTCATATTTGTTACTACCACTTGGTTCAATTAAACGCACCGTCTAGGTTTTCAAACGTTTTTTTAGCATCTGTCACCATTACGATCACTAGAAAATTTAAATTACAGACATGAAATTTAAACCAGATTAGGTCTGTTTTACCTTCTAGAACTTACGACCTCTAACTCAAAATGAATTACAAAAAGATAATATGTGTGTTTACCATAGGATGTACTCCTGGCGATCACATTAACTCAAAATTCCCATCCACTGAAAAGTTTCCCTTGTTTGACCACGCAAACAAAGTCATACAAATAATTCAGTTAGTTTTCATTTTCAAAGTGGCGTATTTTCTATGTGTGCTGTCGTTCACCGCACACCTATGCCCAAAGGAAAATAAAAATAAGACTATTAATCCATAATCTAATGTTCTGCTTGTGGACCGCACACAACAGGATACGTAATTTGGTTCCCAACTAGATGTAGTTTTGTGGCCTTCTGGTGTTAAATTGGAGGGTGACTGGTAGCTGTCTTTTAAGAATTCACGTGGCTACTGGCCTCTTGGTTATTTCTGTATACTTTCGTGGGGTATGCTTCTCTCTTTGAGACCGCGTCTACCGACAAGTTTGGTGACGCGCGTGAAAGGAGGGATGGGGGACAGGTTTTAGCTGTACATGTCGGAATACGTGCGGCTTGCTTAGGCGGGCCACACACTGGATCCGACATTTTGCCTTACGACAAGATATTTTGTCTGACAGTGTCAGAAGGTGTTCGATGCACTCTGTTCAACGTGAGGTTAAATGGAGGCCCACACACAGGCTTTGACACTGTCTTAAGACGCCTTTTGACGTCGTTAAACGTTTTATTCTTTGTTGGACCAAGGTTCCTCAAGTTTCGTATTTTGACATGACACCTTCCGACGGACACTGTGCATGCCCCAGCAGCTGAGATCAGTCATGTAACTACCGCTTGGCCCGTAAATGAGGGAAACTCGACTTTCGTTTGGAAATGGCGGGAATACTACAAGAAATCAAGGCGTCTAAAGACAGAAAAACAGACCCCCACAAACTGCAACCGACAAGACTCGACGTTTTGTATAAAGATGTTTTGTCTTTAATCAACTGTCGGATCCATTGAGCGACTAGTCTTACAGCTCCTGTCATTTGTAAAGCGAGAACGGAGCGGAATGTTTCTCACATGCGGTGTTATTCGTGTTTGTTAGTTGCAGGGAGTGAAAAGTATTACTGTGACAGTGAGTTTCAAGTTGTAAACTAGTTATTATTTAGGAGATAATTGACATATACCCAAAATGCAAGTGTTGGACGATATTGGTAGAAAGAAGTTTCCTTCACCAAGTATTGGTGAAAATCTATCAATTACTACCACTCTTAAAAACTGTACATAAAACTAAGACAGAAGTATACACACGCATTTTTCAACATTACAAGATGGTGGAGTGGTTAACTGATTGCAAAAAGAGGAATAAATTGTTCTGCTGGCCTTGGTTTTTATTTTCTTCAGAAGGAAGCGTATGGAGTAGAAATGGTTTTGATGATCTTTAGCACTTAAGTACAGCTAGGCAGAGACGTGACAAGGCTAAACACTATGTCCAATGCTTTTTTTCAATTTAAAATGTTTGGCCGACAAAGAGTGGACATCATACTTAATGATCAGCTCGACAAAAGTATCAATCAACATAATGAACTTATAATGTTTAAATATCAAGTTTGAACAAAAGCCATCAAACCATTTTGGTTGTGGCACTAGGTACTGACAGACATACATAATTTACAGATAAATTGTATGGGTTCAGCAAATTAAATTTCAATATTTAATTCATCATAATCTAAAGGTCATTTTTTAAGGATTGTGATATTTTCTCTTCGCGTGAAAAAGTGAAAGTATGTATGGAAGAAAGCAACATATACATTTAAGGAGGTATGTATGAAAGGTGAAGTTTGGGGGAATAATGATTATAACTACGGAAATGAGCCATATCTCAATCATATTCAAATAAGATGAAAAATGACACCTTGGCCCGGGTTTGAATCCCGTGCCCGGAAGTCATCCTTCAATTTATTTTATCAAAAATAAATATGTTCAAAAAATATTAGAATGTTTTGTAAGAAAAAATATAATAATATTGTTATCTTAAAACTTACACATGAACAAATATAATATTATTATTACTTGCAGCCTAGTGTATTGAGAGTTTTTTCCCTAAATGGTTTCCTACTCTCCCCTCACATGCATGTGCGGGTACATTTCCTCTACATTCTACCTCTATTATTTTTACAACAATAACGCTATTAGTAGACAAATTATACGTATAAGCAAATACTGTATGTAGTGAAACATAGGGAAATAAAAAAATTAAAACACATCTCACCTCTTTGGTGTTTCATAGAGAATAGTTTCTGCTGGTAATTGTTTTACTAACCAGGTGACAGGTTTTTTTTAAGATCTGACATATTTTAATGTAACTAACTAACACTATTATATTAGCAACAGGCCACTTCTGTTACCACTGATTCCCTTCTAACACAAACCTTCCAACCTTGTAATAACTAACAATGTATGCTCTTTCCTCTGGTTAGTTCCTCAAGTAAGATCTTACACGTGATAACAAAAATGTTCACATTCTTTTCTTGGACCCAACTCACTTGGCTCATCCCTAGACATGTCCTTTTGTTTCCAATACCATATTGAATGTAGGGAAATTAAGGCATTCAAAATGTTCACTGCTATTTTTACAACCAGAAGATTTTACAAGGGCATCCTAAAGGTGAATATTAACAATATTAATTAACTAGTATTTGGTTGATGACAGACAATTAATAATAAAACTTTTATATATCTTGAATCAACTTTTAGTGATTTCTCCACGAGTTACCATTGGTTTCGATCCCCCCCCCCCCCCCCCAGCCTTATTCACCCATACACTAGTCCATCTCCCACCCCTTTAACTCCACCTATACACAGCTACAAAAATTATATATAAGTTACTCTTTTACTCTTGAGGATGTCCCTAAATGCTCATTAAATACTTAAGCATATCAGAGTAGGGTATGCCTGAGTATATAAAAACAATTATCTTACACTTAAATGATCATTAAAGATGATTAATAATGGACCTAAACTTGGAACTATAGTTTAGGTGTTACTTAATTATGATTTACGAGTATTAATAATAAAGTTTTAGAACAAAATAAATCATTGTGTCATTTGTGAATGTTTTTAGCAGCAGTTCAAATGTATAAAAGCCATTATTACATTAGGACCTAAATTTATTGATTGGCCTGATTTCTTCCAAACCTAAACACATCATTTCCTTGAATTTTACACAACATACTAAACAAGTCAAACAAATAAAATAACTATAATACTTACAGCGAATAGCCAATACCGTTTTATTATTAATTTTATTATTAATAAAAAAAATCAAATTAGAAAATGAAACTTTGAGCAAATAAAAGTTAAAAACCAATCTTCCAAGTTGTGATCTAAAGTTGGCAAGTTGTGAAATAAGTTTATGCTCTAATAAAACTAACATAACTAATAATGTCCCTACAGGTTCTTGGTAACCTGACTATTCTCAACATCGACGGTCATGAGTTTGATTCCCTCCCAACCGATGCATTTGGTGCAGGTCTTGTTCCAAATCACCTGGAGAAACTTCATCTCACCAATGGACACCTTTCGGTTCTCCCAACAGAGGCACTAGCACCACTTCGTAAACTCAAGGTTGGTTAGTTATATTATTTATATTTTTGCTGGTAATTAGTTTGAGATGCTAGTAACAAACCATTGTTCTTGCATGTTGTCCTCAAAGATGGATTTCATTTTGAATCACTTAGATATCGTTTACACATTGTGAATTTCAATGTTTGTTTTTTTGCCTTTCAAAAATCGCTCTAAGATGAGTATTAGTATATTTACTGGAGGCTCTCCCTGATAATTATCTTGCCTTTAACAAGTATAACTTCGAATAAAACAAACGTGTAGTTAGATACAACTAAAACTATTGCAAATAAACCATAATATGTTGTTTGATGGCCACATGCATCTTCCAAACCGGCTTTGTTACTAAATATGTTTGAGGTACACATAATAAACATTGTAACAGTCATACCATGACTGATTACACTATGGCACCATCTTCTTACAAGCTATACCATAGTGTAACTTAGTAAGGTGAAGCTCCACCGTGGTTCGGATTCCACGTTAAACTGTAGGTCCTTCATTTCATCTCACAATCACCCTACCATTACACATTAGCGTAGGTGCGTATAACCCGAATGGGTAGTAAGACGTGGTGCTAATAATAATAATAATAATAATAATAATAATAATAATAGTAAGGTGAACTTGCCACCTTTCAGGATGAATCGAAGGTACACAAGAATCAATCAATCCAGCTGATTACTGTACAATGTGTTAGATCTGCATGAAACGATCGAACCAACTAGTTATCGTCTAGGATGTTGAACATGTTAGACAACTCAACTTAATGTTGTTGAAGGTGTTAGATCTTCATGGAAACCACCTAAAGGAGCTGAAAAAGAACCAGTTCCGAGGCCTGAGAGATGCTGAGGTCCTTGATCTGTCATTCAACAACATCACCAAGCTTGACTCGTCCCATCTTGCTGACCTCAATAAGATGTCCTGGTGCAACTTGTCAAACAACGCCATCTTGGAACTTACCAGGTAGCTATGATCACAGCTAGAGCTGTACTTGGATTTGAGTTGTTTGGGAAAACAGACACTTAATGAGCTCACTTCAACTCAAATAACTTATTACCACAAGATTTTGTTAGTTGCATAGGAAATACAGTGGCTCCTCTTCTATTATTTTTGCACATTTTGTCTTTTTTCCCTTATAATCCTTTTTAACCTTTTTGCTTAGGTGCCCTTCTTATTTTTTTAAATAATTATATTTAATTTTTACCCTTTCTAAACTATTTGCACCTTTTTACATGAAATACCCAGCTGTGCCCGAGAGAGTTATTCTATGGTAAACACGTTAAAAGGGGCAAAAAAGGTAAAAATGAAATCTAATCTGGTATTTTTTAACAGCAGGAATCCAGCTAAAAAGGACTAAAACAATAAATAAAGTAGTAAAGGAAAAGGGGGAAAAATGGTAAAAAGAGCAAAAAGGTAAATAAAAAGAATTAAAAAGTATACATTTTAAAAGGGTTTAAAACCACATATAAAACTAGTGTTCTATAATAGTTGTATATATTTCGAGCACCCCTACCCCACCAGCTTCCCAAAGTCTCAATTAAAATATGAAATTTTCAGTTCTTAATATTTATTTTAACTGGGATTTTTATCTGCCTGCCGAATTTGTTTCCTACCACACTGGAAGTAGGTGGTGGCTTACTATTAGTTTTTGATCCTTAATCAATTCTCTCCAATTCACACCTATAAATTATCAAATTTTAAGATTTAGGGGGTTATCGGAGTTGTTTGCCTGTAGTCTATACCAAATTTTAGTTTTCTACCTCATCTAAAAAGGTTGTATTTAAATTATAGGCACTCCATTTCCAGGAGTCCCATTTTGAAATTTCTAAAGTTTAAATTCTTATGGCTATATGGGGTAGTCCCACTACCTTCCTGCCAAGAAAAATTTCAAATTTCCAGGCCCAGGTGTTGGGGAAGTATGGTGATAAGTGAGGAGATAGCAGGGAAGAAAGACTGAGATGGTATGGAAAAAATAGAGGATGCCAAAGAGAATGATGGAAATGAAGTGTGTGGGAAAAAGACCACAAGGGAGGCCAAGAAAGATAAGGGAGGAGCAGATAACAGAAGTGTTCAAGGGAGAGGGGAAGAATGGAAGAAATTAAAGGAAGAAGAATGGTTGGAACGATAGAGGAAGATAGAGGAATTTTACTAAAATGACCTCACTACAGGCTGGATACAGTTGATGATGTTTTTATAAAATGGGAAACAAAATCTCCGAGTTGTATAAGTATGCTAAAATATCACAGTTATTGTATTTTGGACAGGTATATGCTTTAGAAACCCAAATGAATCTTAGTAAGCCATTAATTATCTATAAATATCTATAAAACTCTATTTAAAAATAGTTTCTTGATTTTAATTTATTTTATTTTTAGTAATTTTGTATGTTAATGTCATTAAAATAAAACAAATATTTTGCTAAGTGTGTGACTAGTATTCTACTTCCCCAGAGGTACATTTGCCCGCAATACAGTACTAAGAGTCCTTAACATGAGTTTCAACAAGTTGCGTCGACTAGACTCAAACTCGTTTCGTGGGATGAGATTCATCCGTCGTCTATATTTTAATGACAACCAGATCGCTGATGTTGGTCGAGGGACATTTGGCTCTGTCACCCGAGTTGGAACAGTGGACCTGGCTAGAAACAAGATCACCAAGATAGACTACCAGATGTTCTACCAGCTCAACTTTGTAGAGGTGAGTCAGCTGGTGTTAATAACCAGGTAGTTTTATCAATTCTACTTTGTAGAAGGGGAAAGGACTGGAACCATTTGTTAAACTTAATAACTCTTCTCTCAGATGTTTTGATGAATGAACCTTGCTGTAGCTTTGCTCCCAGGGTGTAATACCTTGTCAAACTGTACCATGTGATACTCCCAACACTCCATGGTGAATTTAGGTATGTTCCCAGCTGATCAACAATATTAATGTGCAGGTGAATAAGTATATTGAAAAACATTTGTAGATATCTAAAAAAAATATAAAAATTATACTGAAATTGGCCATTTATGCTTTGCAAAATATAATAATGTATATCTAAAGCCACGCCTCTCCCCCCTCCATCTACACTGTCGATCAACAAGTATCGAGCAACAAGCAGATTAGCTTCCTTTGTTCCCACTGAATCGACAGAGAAAAATTCATTCGAAAGAAAAATGTTTGACGAGGATGACATACTTAATGTTTGACTTCATTCACTATAATTGCATTTAAAAAATCAAAATTGCAGCGTAAAAGAAGATTTTGGGTAGTGATTTGATAGTAGAGTTAAAACATGAAGATGTCAATGTTTTTAAGCTTGAATACAGATGTAATGGCAGCTTCCAAAATTTCTTTCGGATGTCCGAAAGTGAGTTCAAAAATTGATTGCTAATAATTGGACCAAAGTTACATAAAGTAAAAGTTTGCTCTAGTTAGTAATTCCAAAAATCAAATAATTGTATATTATTGTAAACTATTTCCAAGTATTTAATTTTTTCATAATTTATTTGAACTGATTTCCCAGTAAAAATTGTTAAGTTATGTTAAAAATTTTACTCAAAATGGCTAACTATAAACAATCAAAACGTTGTCAAGATTATTTTTAATGCAAGAGATGTTTACTTAAATAATATATAGGCTACACAAATTTTATAAATTATTTAAAGTTCTAAGTGAAACAAGCGTGGTCATCAATAACATCATGGAAATTGCTGACTAAATATTTTGGAAAAAAGTAATAGGGTCAAGCTACTTGGAAACAAAATAGTGCCAAGAAAAATTGTTGCATTCTCCAGGTTTTCATTTGCAAGATTTTTTAATTATTAATTTATTTTAGCATTGTGTCTTATTACTCATTAGGGTCCTACACTTTTTTGTACTATTATAAAGTGAAAACAGTTTGGGGCATAATATCTGAGGCCTATATAGGATGATTATTTCCTAATTATTATATTTTTTCAACAATAATAGTAATATTTTCTTTTTTTATGTTTGTTTTTAAAGATTTCAAATTTATTTACATAAGGTAATTCTAATGCAATTGATATTTTGCTCTTTTCTTTTCATTTGATTTGTTTTTATGTTAATTATTTTTAGAGCCAGACAAAGCCAACATTCCTATTGGTCACAACTTCCCATTTCCTCAAACATAAAAAGAACATCTTTCAGGGGCAGGTAACAGGCTTGAAAAGACTGTTCTAGTAAATGGTTTCCTCCCATTTACACTCACACTTGCCCTTTACAGACATTTAACATGCATGGTGAAGTGTGAAGTGATGGTAAATACAAGGAAGAGGGTAAATACTAATAAAGCTATGAGGTTGGATGGAGTAGAGCTGAAAAAAGTACAGAACATAAAATATCTTGAAAGCGTGATTGCGGAGAAAGGGGGAAGTAGAGAGGATCTGTTGAGAATAGGACAGCAGGGAGATTTGTGGTATAGGTGTGTAAGAGACATGTTATGGAGAAGAGAAGTCTTGTAAAGGGAGTACTTTGTACCCAATGTAACATATGCATCAGAAACATGTAAGAGATACTAGGAAAGTGAAGGCCATGGGGATGAAGTTTGTGAGGAGCATGTTAGCTGTCACAAGGAGAAACAAGATAAGGAATGAAGTTATTCGGGAAAGAGAGGGTGTACATGAAATAAAGAGATGAGAGGACCAGATAACAGAAAGTTTTAAGTGAGAGTAGAAGAATGGAAGAAATTAAAGGAGAAAGAGTGGTGGGAGGATAGATGATAATGGAGGGATTTTACTAAACTGATCCGGCCACAGGTTTGAAACAGTTGATGATGATGATGATTATGATTATGATGATTATGCCCATATATTAGCGCGTTTCATTATTATGTGTGGTGTTGGTTGACTATGATATTGAGAGGAAGATCACAAGTACAGCCCTTCCTGTATAGTCTTGCCTCCCCTGGTAGCAGCCCACAAACAAACCTGGACATTTCTTAAACTGTCCTCCAATATATGATCATTTTTGATTATGATTTATTAGCAATCTATTGATATATGATCATATGCTATTATGATTCATTAGCAATGTATTAATATATCATCTGTTATTATCATTCATTATCAAGGTATTAATAAATGACCATTTGTGATTATGATTAATTGGCAATGTATTAATATATGATAATTTGTGGTTATGATTAATTAGCATTGCATTAATATATGATCATCTGTGATTTTGATTCATAAGCAATGTATTAATAAATTATAATCTATGATTATGATTCATAAGCAATGTATTAATAAATTATCATCTATGACTATGATTCATAAGCAATGTATTAATAAATTATCATCTATGATTTTGATTCATTGACAATGTATAATATTAATATATGAACATTCTAATATGATTTATTATCAATCTATGAATATATGAGTATGATCATCTGCTATTATGATTCATTAGCAATGTATTAATAAATGATCATCTATGTTTATGATTCATTAGCAATCTATTAATATATGATCATCTGCTATTATAATTCATTAGCAATGTATTAATGTATAATCATCTGTGATTATAACTCATTAGCAATGCATCAATATA
Organism: Timema cristinae; assembly: GCA_039000515.1. Lineage (NCBI taxonomy): Eukaryota > Metazoa > Arthropoda > Insecta > Phasmatodea > Timematidae > Timema > Timema cristinae. Next base: position 34,656 of record JBCFYV010001320.1, on the reverse strand, counting down.
TGATCATCTGCAATTATGATTCATTAGCAGTTTATCCATAAACGCCCAGTTATAATTCATTAATCTTTGCATCAGTACACCTCTAGTGTAAATGTAATTTTATGAATATTGTATGTGTGTGAAATTTGTATATGGCAATAGCTTTTGATACATAGTTTTTTTTTTTACCAAAAGCATCTCACTACTCTTTCGGGTTGTAAACATATGTAGGCCTAATAATTACACAAGTGTGTTAGGGATGGGAAAGGTTGAAATTTGATTAAGTGTACTCATATTTACATATAGCGAGAGTGAAAAACCATTTAGGAAAAGCCACCCTCAATACACCTGACTGGCTTTTTGTATGTTTCTCATTGCCATCCTCCACTGCATATTTGTAAAAAATATAATATATAAATATATAATTATTTAGGTACTCATGTGTCGTTCCTCGACTGGTTTTTCATGCTTCGGGGAGCTGGACGGGGCGTCTTCTAAACCTAGGTCGCGAAGTTTCAGCTGCACCTTTTTATTGGTTATGCATTTAATATGAGTTCTTCTGGGGTCTGAGAGGGGCAGGGGGTGATAATTGACTAGATTGTAAGGAGGAGGAAGAGAGAGGGGTCGTAATCGGTAGGTGGATTGCGTGGGAACAGGTTTCGGAGGAACGGGGGGGGATGACGCAGATGGATATGGAAAAGGTGTCTGTGTGAGGAGGGCCTTGAAAATACGGTATTGCTCTCCCCTGGCCTTACGGCAGATACCTCCTTTGCTGCGACGGTACGGATATGGTGTCGGAGGGGGGTCATGAGGAGTGGCGGCCCGAATGGTTCTGAGCGCTTTAAAAAAATGTACGAAAAAAGGAGGTGGGGAGGGGTGAAGGTTTAGTGGCAGCCCGAATGGTTCTGAGCGCAGAGAGGTGTTTGGATTAGAGAAATGAAACCAAATCAATAGGTAGGAGCAGGTGCTGTTTATTATTTAATTTTTTCTTATGTCTATACATGTACAATCTTTATCATCGAGAGGAGGGTGGGCCCAACCCTCCTCCTCGGTCTTAATCTCTAACTTATTCTATCATGTCTATTTTAACCTTCTTATTCTTAATCTAAGACTAAAACTACTGCATCATATTACATGTTTTTACCTTTGAATAGGGTTTTTTCCCTTTTATTGTTTATGGTCTTTAGCTTGATCGAGCCTTCGTCCTGGCACGATCTCTTAGAGTGTTTGGAACTTAGTGGACGGGCCTTGGGGAGGACGGTGGCCCGTTTGGCAGACCGCGCAGGGGAGGGCTCGAGGAAGAAGGGGTTAAGGGCGACGTGGTCTCGGAACGGTCACTAGAGTCGCACAACAATTCCCCCTTGTAAAGTTGACCAGTTCCGAGACGTAAGTTCACTCGCGGTCACTTCGAACACTTTCTGATAACCCGGCACTTTTTGTAAACACTTTGTTCCGATCTAAACTTGCTCTTCTTCGTCCTGTGGCCTGCTTGAAGGTCTCAGTTGAAGCTGATCTCGGTGAGCCTTGATCTCGTGTGCTTGTGGGTTGGAGTCTAGTAGGATCTGGTACATGTGTTGTCCACACTGCTTTTGGATGGTGTAAGGCCCTGTCCACTTGGGGCAAAATCCGGCGTGGACTCCTTCTGCTGCGTTGGACAAGGTGTGGTTCCTCATAAGGACGCTGGCTCCTATGGGCAGGGGGTCCTTTTCGGCTGCTGCCCGTCTCCCTAAGTACCGTTCCTGGTACTTCTCCTGGTGCAGTCTTGCTTCTGTGTGTTGGGACAGTAGTCTTTGTACCCGTGGTTGACGTTGATCTGCCTCTTCTGGGATAGGTGTTTGCTCTTTCTCTGAATCCCAGTCTTCGGGCCGTCTGAGCAGTTGCCCGAAAAGAAGTTCGCTGGGGGCGAACCCGGTGGCCTCGTTTCTTCTGTTTCGGAGATGGAAGAGGATTTTTGGAATGGCTTTGTCCCACTGGCGATGATCCTTTCCTTGGAGACTCGTGCGAATTCCCACCTTTAGTTCTTGATTTCTCCGTTCGACTGGATTCTCCCTTGGGTGGTACGCTGCGGTTGTCCACCTTTTGATTTTCCAGGCTTGGCAGATTTTCTTCCACGCAGACGAGCGGAATTGCGGACCGTTGTCTGTAAGAAGTGCTGCGGGGTATCCCCATCTGGGATGATTTCTTGTTCCAAGATTCGTTGGATTTGAGGGACGTTGGATTTCGAGAGGGGAAAGGCCTCCGTCCATCGAGAGAAAAGGTCGGTGATGACTAAGAGAAACCGCTTCCCTTTGGTTGATCTGGGGTATGGTCCCATCAGGTCTAGTGCGACCTCTTTCCAGGGCGAAGTCGGCTTTCTGGCCTTCCATGGCGTCTTCGTTGTTCTCCCTGACGTCTTCATCGTGGCGCATGTATGGCAAGCTCGGACGTGCTTACGGACGTCTCTGACTACTCCTTTCCAGGAGTATTGTTTACTAAGATTCTGAAGAGTATTCTTTTCTCCGGGGTGGCCCGCCTCTGCGTGGTCGTGGAAGTATTTCAGAATCTCTTCTCTCATTGCTGGAGGGGCTACAATCTTCATTGCTTGCTCTGGATAGTCTTTATACAACAATGCGCCGTCTTGCCGAGTGAATCTGGCCGCATGGAGCCTTTCTTGTCTGGACCGTTGGTCTACGGGGATTTTTGCGATGTCTTCCAGACGTCTTATTTGTTTCTGGATGTAGGGGTCTGTGTGTTGGGCCTTGATGACCCTTTCGGGTAGGGTCGGGGTGGATGGTAAGTTGAGGAGGCGGAGTGGCTCGGGGTTTGGGAGAGGAATTTCTGGGGGCATCATACGGTTCCACTCTCGTGTGTTATCTTCCGTGGACTCTTCTCCCGGGTTCCTTGATAGGGCGTCTGGTAGCTCGTTCTCCTTCCCTGGTCGGTGTTGGAGCGTGAAGCTGTACTCCTGTAGTAGCAGGGACCAACGGGTTAGCTTTGATCTGCCGTCCTTCATATTGTTTAGCCACGTCAGGCATTTTGCGTCCGTTCTTAATGTGAACGGTTTGTCTAAGTAGATCTGATACCTTTTGATTGCCCATATTATGGCGAGGCATTCTTGCTCATTGTTGTGGTATCGGCGTTCCGCGGGTGATAGCTTTGCGCTAGCATAGGAAATAATCTTTCGGTGTCCTTCTACTTCTTGATACAAGACCGCACCTAATCCTATTCCACTGGCGTCGGTTTGAAGACAGAAGGGTATCTCTGGGTCAGGTCGGTGCAGGGCTTGGATGTGTTTAAATGCTTCTTTTGTCTGTTCAAAGGCTTTTTGCTCTGGAGCGCCCCATTTCCATTTCTGAGTTGCTCCTGATCTGGTGGTGAGTAGGCTTGTGATATGGGCCATGTTCGGAATGAACTCTCGTAACCAGTTGCAGGTCCCGAGGAATTGCTGGAGCTGCCGCCGTGTTTTGGGGGTGGGATATTCTTGGATCACCTTGAGCTGTTCGGGGTTTGGGCTATTTCCTTCTGAGGAGATGATATGTCCCAAGTATTTGAGCGTGGTTTTCCCGAACTCGCACTTCTTCATGGCACCTGTGAGTCGGTACATTTCAAGCCGTTCCAAAACCCTTTTTAGATGCTCTAGATGCTCTTCGTAAGAGTTTGAAAATACTATAATATCGTCCATGTAAGCAAAACAAAATTTTCCCTGGTATCCTGCTAAGACCTTCTGGCTCATCATTTTTTGGAATGTCCCCGGTGCCCCTTTTAACCCGAAGGGCATGACCTTGAATTGATAGGTTTCGCCATTGGGCGTGCTGAACGCTGTGAGGTGTCTGCATTCAGGGTCTAATGGAATCTGCCAATACCCCGATTTAAGATCTAAGGTACTGAATATTTTGGCTGGACCTATTTCTTGGAGTAACTGAGGGATATGAATTCGCGGGCAGTTTTCTTCTTCTGTGTTGGCATTGAGTAGTCGATAATCTACGCAGAATCTAGGAGTTTTTTCCTTTCTCTCAACGATGACTATTGGTGCTTGGTACTGTGACGTGCTGGACTCTATGATATTGGTTCTGAGCATTTCCTCGACCTGGGTTTGGATAATTTGTTTCTTTTGGAGCGAGTATCTGTAGGTGGGTCCTCTGATGGGGCGGTCATTCTTCAAGCGGATCTGATGTTGTGTGCAATTCGTTTGATTTTGGGGATTGAAAAGATCGAAGACCTTCTGATGCTGCTTGATGACTTGGAAGAGGTGGGTTTGTAGTTCTGGGGGAAAGTCGTGTCGTACTTCCTCAGAGTTGAAGGGGATGACCTTCTCTGGTTCCTTCGCTACCCAATACACTTGTTCTCTTTGCTCTTTTCCGAATATTACGCATGCGCGCTGGTAATCCACTATTACCTCTTGCTCGGAGAGCCACGTATGACCCAGAAGAATTTCTTCGACGAGATCGTCTGCGACTAGACACGTTATGACCATTTTCTTGAGCCCTATTTCTATATGTAGCTGGCAGTGGCCTCGAATGTTTAGTACCGTTCCTTCCTTGGCTAGAGACACCGAGGTGGGTGCCTTGACCATCCGTTCCCGTGTGTGAGAGTCGAGGGCTGAGGTCCTGATGAAGTTCTGTGATGCTCCGGAGTCTAGGACGGCTCGAAGCTCTCTTGAGGGCGTGCGAACTGGGATTCGGGGTAAGTTTGACGGTGGTCCACTGCTAAGTATGGCCTGTTGAGCCGGGGATGAGTTCGGCCTCGTTTTCATCCCCTGGTTCCGTTTCCCGCGCTAGTTTGTGTGGTTTGTGCGTCGTGTGGTCTGTCCATGGTTCTTCTTGCGAGGAGTACGGGGCACTCTCGGTGGAAATGCTGGGCGGGACAGAAGTGACATTGAGGAGGGGGTCGGGTATTTCGGAGGGGAAGGGGCCTTGGCGGCTCGTGAGTGGAGGATGGGAGTATATCTCGTTGCACTGCCTGAGCTCGCTCTAGTAATTGGTCTATGGTAGTGGGTGGGACGGAGGTGATAAATGGCCGTATGGTGGGGTGGAGGAGCTCACTTATGAGGGGTAGAATTTGCTCGTCGGGAGCGGTGGGGAAGAATCGCTTGTACAGTCTCATCTTTCTGAGAATGAAGTGGTCGGTAGATTCTCTGGCTGTCTGGGCTTCCCCATATAGCTTCGCTTGGAGTTTGACTCTCAGTGGTGGAGAGTCGAATCGTTCTTGAAGCCTTTTTTGAAGTTCTTCCCAAGTGTTGGAATATCCCTCATAGTATTTCCACCACTGCGCGGCGTCTTGATTCAATCTTTCCGTCACTAGCGTTGTCCATAGCTCCTTGGGTGTGTTGCTGTCCTGGAGAATTGCTTCGCACTTCCGCAGGAATGCTGCCGGATCTTCATGGTCCAGGCCTGAGAATCCGGGAAGAATAGGCTGGAAGGTGGGCTGCGTGGGATTGGTGGCTAGTATGGCGGGGGATTGGCTTGCCTTTCGGCGGAGTTCTTCAAGTTCGTCGTGCTCAGCGGCCGTCTTTTCATTGCAGGGTTGGCAGATGAATTGGAGCCCAGTGGTATCTCTGTCTTTTTCTTTACAGTTTAAGCAGAGGAAATGATACTATTCCTCGCACTTATCACAGTAGATTGTTCTTTCTCCCTTCCCGGGGCAGGCGGGGAAACCGCACTGATGTCGGGTACGTCTTGTCATTTTTTTTTTTTTTTTTTAAGGGCGCCACCGAGTTTATCTGAACTCGGAAAAGTGGTGAGTCCATAGGTTTTGGGTTCTCTGCTGGCTTCAGCCGGTCACTCTTCTCTCTTGTTCAGGAGAAGTCGCCCCACGTTGGGCGCCATCTTGTCGTTCCTCGACTGGTTTTTCATGCTTCGGGGAGCTGGACGGGGCGTCTTCTAAACCTAGGTCGCGAAGTTTCAGCTGCACCTTTTTATTGGTTATGCATTTAATATGAGTTCTTCTGGGGTCTGAGAGGGGCAGGGGGTGATAATTGACTAGATTGTAAGGAGGAGGAAGAGAGAGGGGTCGTAATCGGTAGGTGGATTGCGTGGGAACAGGTTTCGGAGGAACGGGGGGGGATGACGCAGATGGATATGGAAAAGGTGTCTGTGTGAGGAGGGCCTTGAAAATACGGTATTGCTCTCCCCTGGCCTTACGGCAGATACCTCCTTTGCTGCGACGGTACGGATATGGTGTCGGAGGGGGGGTCATGAGGAGTGGCGGCCCGAATGGTTCTGAGCGCTTTAAAAAAATGTACGAAAAAAGGAGGTGGGGAGGGGTGAAGGTTTAGTGGCAGCCCGAATGGTTCTGAGCGCAGAGAGGTGTTTGGATTAGAGAAATGAAACCAAATCAATAGGTAGGAGCAGGTGCTGTTTATTATTTAATTTTTTCTTATGTCTATACATGTACAATCTTTATCATCGAGAGGAGGGTGGGCCCAACCCTCCTCCTCGGTCTTAATCTCTAACTTATTCTATCATGTCTATTTTAACCTTCTTATTCTTAATCTAAGACTAAAACTACTGCATCATATTACATGTTTTTACCTTTGAATAGGGTTTTTTCCCTTTTATTGTTTATGGTCTTTAGCTTGATCGAGCCCTTCGTCCTGGCACGATCTCTTAGAGTGTTTGGAACTTAGTGGACGGGCCTTGGGGAGGACGGTGGCCCGTTTGGCAGACCGCGCAGGGGAGGGCTCGAGGAAGAAGGGGTTAAGGGCGACGTGGTCTCGGAACGGTCACTAGAGTCGCACAACACATGAAAGAAAGCAAAAACTAGCTTTGTAAACAATTTACTAAAAATAGGAATACTGTATCACATAGATGTGTTATGTTTCCAGATTTAGCTTACACACAGAAAACAATACTTTTCATTATCAATTTCTCTATTACTTTGATGAAAATATTAATTGTAAAACCTATTGCTTAAACCATATACCATAGCTATTAATCCAATTCAGGAATATAATATTCATGGCTCTCTAGCTCTAAGTTGCTCAAAAAGTGAAATGTTCATTTGTATTTTTAACTCTCTTATTTTAGTGCAGAGATAATACTCTTGGTTTGAATCCTATATAATATGTTTTGTTTTCAGGTACTTGATGTGTCAGAAAACGAAGTAACAGAAGTGCAGAAGTTAGCCTTTAAAGACTTGTTTCTGGTCAAAATTAACATCTCTCACAATGCCATAAGCAAGATTGAGCCTGGAGCTTTTGAGAATTGTGCCAACATAACTGTACTGGACATGTCTTACAATAAAATTACATCAATACCAAGGACTGCGTTTGACAGCACTACCTATGCCACAGAACTGATACTTACACACAACTTGCTCACACATCTAGACCAGGTAAAATACATTCTCTAAAGTGAAAACACCTAAGTGCTGTTTTAGAATAAAAAGAGATTTATTGTAGGGGACATTTACAATTCAAAATGTATAAATCCATGTGGGTACATATTGTAAGAGCCTATGAAAAAGAACTAGAACCCAGATAGTACTTTTCTACTAGTTTTCTATTTCAACCATTTCTAAGGTTTAAATTTCATAATTTTTCCTTGTTTTATTAGTGCATACCATTCAGTGAAAGCATTGTACGAATATAAAACAGTGATACTTTTGATATTCTCCCACTTTATGTACTGTTAGTGGCTGAAATCACTTAGAAATTATGACCAATTTACTATTTTATTATTCACAGCTTTAACAGAAAGTACAGAATAATGATGATAGAATATAATATAATTTCTGGATCCAAAAAGGGATGGAAATGTAGGAGAAAAATAACAAAACAAGAAATAATAAGGGTGCTGAGGATAACATATTAAGAGGAAAGACAGCTGTACCTAAGAAAGTCAATGAATTGCAATGATTGCCCAAGGATGAGATACTAAGTGTAGAGGTGGAAGAGAAAGGTTTAAGAAAAGTTTGGTGGGAGCTACAGAGGAAGTATGTGGTAGGACAAGTGGAAGAGTGGAAGGAGACACGCTGGTGGAACAATAAGGTGAAGGAAACAGTGGAGGAGAAAAGTAAAGCATTCAGAAGGAGTTTAAATAATAGGAATGAAGAAACACAAAAAGAATATAGAGAGAAGAAGAAAAGAGCAAAGTGAGTTGTATGGTAAGCCAGCAATGAATTGGATGCAAAAATTAAAATAAATGTTTGAAAGGAATGAGGAAGGAAGCCAGAATGTTTTATATAGTCAGGTGAGAAACAGGGGGGAGAGGAAACACATTAAGTTAGAATTATGGATTAAGAAGGATGAATGATGAAAAAAGGAGAAGAATAAAAGAAACTATAGTTGAGATATTCTGAGAAGATGCTCATCCGGGAAGAGGAAAGGGATGGGAGTGAAAAAGTGGAGTATGAATAACTAGCAGATGAGTAGGAAATTGGTCCCACATGGAAAGAGGTGGAGGACATATTAAATAGGATGAAACAAGGAAAAGCCCCTAGTGTGGACGAAATGACTGTAGAAATCATAATAGCTACAGGAGAATCAGGAGTACAGTGGTCAGACAGGTTCTGAGAGTGATATGGAATGAGAACACGATAAAGGAAGACTGAAAGAAGGGAATTAAAATACTGATTTTTAAGAAAGGAGACAGGAAGAGGTGTTAGGATTTTAGGGAATAATGCTGATGTGCTATTGTAGAAAAATATATATACATGAGAAGATACTGGGAAGGAGAGTAAGAAATACAATTAAAGGAAGGTGGAGAGAGAAACAACACATATTTAGGGCAAATAGGTTTACAATCTTTGCTATATGTTAGCTAATGGAAAGAAGGTACAAATTGGGAAGGATATGGTAATGGTATTTATGAATGTGAAGAAGGCACATGGTAGTGTGGATATAAATAAAGTTTGGAAAGTGATGGAGGAGGTAGAAGTGGAGAGAGGAGTTGTAATGAGAGTGAAGAGTGGGTATGAGGATATCATAAGTTGTTTTAAGATGAAGAGGGAGGAATCCAGGGGGCAGAGTGGTTTCAAATAAATGTGTTTGAGAGATTTAACAATCACTTTCTGAACAGATTGATTATATCAGCACATGATAATGTCTATGGGTGAGGGTAAAAGGGCCTACCAATTTTGTGAGGAAAGGTATTTTCACATACCTTCCAGGGTTATTTTACAATGCCAAAATCGACATAGAACCAATGGTTTTACTAGCCCTCCAAAGGAAGTTTTACTACAGATTTTTATTACTCAAGAAAAATCCGTCAAACCTGCCCGGTTGGGTTTTAACCCATGAACATCAGGTCCTGAGGCGAGAGCTTTACCCCAAGATCACCGAGGTCAACTTTCAATTTAAAAAATGGAGTGAAGAAGTGGGGTGCTCTCTCACCACTACTAATTTTAATGGTAATAGAAATGGTCATAATTAAATTGGCAAGGAAACTCAGGGAAGAAAGAATGAAAGCTATGATGTTTGTTGATGACTTGATGGTACCTATGGGGGAAGAAATAAGAGGTAAAACAGGAACAACTATAGAAATAGAATGAGGAATTGTAAAAATGTGGAATGAAATTTAGCATGGTGAAGTATGAAGTGATGGTAATGAAAAGGAAAAGGATAAAGCCTGGTAAAGCTATATAGTTAGATGGAGTAGAGCTGAGAAAAGTACAGAATGTAAAATATCTTGGATGCATGGGAGGAAAGAGAATCTAATAAGAAGAGGACAGCAAGAAGAGTTGTTCTATAGGTGTGTAAGAGACCTGCTATGGGAAGAGAAGTGCTGTAAAGAGTATACTTTGTACCCATTTTCACAACTGCAGCAGAAACATGGACATTGAATGTAAGAGAGACTAGGAAAGTGGAGGCCGTGGGAAAGAAGTTTGTAAGGAACATACAAAACTTAAAATTACATAGCTGTATTACTTTTCTACACTCACCACCTAAATTTAAGCATTTGCCATATTGCGGCACCAGTGTATCCAGTGTTTTTAAACTAAGAGTAGTTCATGGATGGAGTCAACAACTTGATGGGTAACCTGGAGGCACCGTTTCTTGGTGAGGGAGTGCAAAAGCTGGTGACACGATATGGCTGTGACTTGTCAAGAGATGAGATATTTCATATGTGCTTTAAATTATTGAACACACATAAAACAAATTAACTAACTGACCTTTGCCAACCATGACAGGGATTTTTTTTTTACCTTTTCTATTTGACTCAGTTTCTAACAATTTTAAGCCGAGTCATATTTTTCTACAAACGTTAGTTGCATAATTTTGTTGTCTCCCTTTTATTTTATTTATTTAATCTGGTATTATTGACTCCTACTACTATTTAAATCTAAGTTCCAATTTGTTTCCACTAACAATTTTTGTATCAGTCCAGTTGCCCCCCCCCCCCACCCCCTACCCCAGGTATTTTTATTTTCCCCGTTATCCTCCACACCTAGCACTCCCAGAGCTCACCGTTACCAGTGAGCAGCTGTGGCCAGTGTTCCCCTATTCACCACCTGGGGAGACGTCCTATCAAATATTATTTGCTCTGGCTACCTACTAGTGAAACTACTGATGGAAAATCCTTAACTTAATCAATACTAATCTAATGTAATCTAATAATATTTAATTATTTCCCTAATCTATCCCAGTAACTGGTTTATCCTAAAACTAACTTACATTACTTTAGTGTTGGACAAATATTCTTATACATTTCCTTATGATATTCCTTAATATTACTTTAGTCCTTCCTGTTGCACATTGGCTGAATTTTCAACCATTCCTTCTTCCAATGATCTCGGGGATCATCCGCTGTCCTCTCCATCTTCTTTCTTGTTCCCAAGAGTATAGAGCTGGATTGCCTCGGGTTGATCTCCATCATCTTATTGAGTCATCTTCCCGGATTTGAGCGCCACACGCTGACTCTTGGGTGGACCGTCCCTTTTCTTCAGTCACCTTAGTGACTGGAAACCCCAACGACGGTTTCCTTTTCAGACGCACTACATCTAGTCTCATCTTGTTGGTTCTGCTTGCCAGTTTCTTCTGGCACTTGTAATTATATGGACTTTTGTGTACGATCAACACTATTTCTCTACCTACTTCATTCAAACTACATTTCACTTTCACTCGTACTTACTACAGAGGTCTCTGAAACTCTGCTTGAGTCATCTCCACCTGATTGATCCTCTTTTGGTCACGCACGGTTAGCAATAAGCTCTCCTCATCAGCATCATCTGAATGTCTCTTTCTCCTCTTATACACTTTGTCCCCTAAGATATTTAGCTGCTTGCATTCCTTCTCATTCCTTATATTTGTCCAAACTGTCTTCCCAATGAGGCATTCTTCCAGTTCTCTCCTAATCTCATCCTTTTCAGGGCATTTCAGAACCATATGCTTTGGTGTTGCCAGCCCTCTACACTCATATGTTGGACTTGCCACCAGCCCCTGTTTGTCTAAAGAAGCTGTATACGGTACCTGGCTAGTCAGGAAATGAAACCTTCTCCGGTCGATACTAATGATCTTATGCATTACGGTTAAGGCCCTAGTGCACGCTGGTTCTATATGTGCCTGGTAGTTCCTTTTCTCATCAAGGGTCATCCCCAGGTACCTAGTCGTGGCTACTCTCTTGAGATTGTTATTCTCAATTCTAATGGACGGATTTCTTTTTAATTGGCCTTTGAACATCATATAGTTGGTTTTGCTTGGTGCCATGTTCAATTTTACCCTCCAACACCAGTTTTTGAAGCCATTCAGTACCTTTTTGCACCTTGTCTCAAGCTCATTTCTTGACTTGCCATTTAGGATTATTAACAGATCATCTGCAAAGACCACAACTCCTTCTGTTTTTTGGGAACGATTCCAAAACTGTCAGACCCGGTTCCAATCCCACATTCCAAAATATTGGGCCGCAGACTGATCCCTGGGGAAATACTTTCGTGATAACTTTTTCTACTTTTTTGCCAGGACATCTCAGGGTTGCACACCGATTCCTGCAATAATCCAAGAAATTCTTGTATAAGTTTTTCTGGCATTTCACCTTCCTGAGCCTCTCGAAAAGGACAGGCTACCAGAGATTGTCGAAGGCTCCCGAGATATCATTAGAAACACCCACCGTACATTTTTCCTCCACCTGATCGATTATATCCATTGCCCTGGCAATGACATCTTTGGTAGACCTTTCCTTCCGGAAACCATATTGTTGCGGGTTAATCCCTATTATTTCCCTATCCGCGTCCTGCCTCCTACACAATAACTTTTCCTGTATTTTTACCATAACTTTTAGTAAACATATCGGCCTGTGATATTTTGATAGCTTCGGATCTTTGTCTTCTCCCTTACTTCTCCCTTCTCCCTGCTTCCAAACATTTAGGACCCAACCTCGGGCAAAACATTCATTTAGTAGCTCAGCCAAGAAGGGTGCTATCTCTTCCAGCCTTTAGTACCTCCACAGAGATCCCATCTGATCCAGGGGCTTTGTTGTTCTTTAGGTTCTTAATTATTTCCTTGACTTTGTTGGTAGTTACAGATTCTGTTGCTTCCTTTCCTGTCCGGTACTCCTGCTTCATTTGCCCTAGTAGTTCTTGGTGTACTACGGTTTCTCCAACTTTTGTTGAGTCATCAGGAAGAAGCATTCTCATCAGCAAGCAAGCCGAGTCTTTCCAACATGTTGTCATTGATCCATCTTCCTTTTTCATGGTTGATATCATAGTTGGTCTTATTTTTCCTGTGGTGATTTTAAATGGGACTCCTTAAGGGTTCGTCTCCAATTCCTCCCTTACATAACGCTCCCAACTGGCCCTCTTTATCTCTATTAGTGCTGTCTCAAAGCTCCCTTTCTTTTCCCTGTGGATCCCAACAAGATTCTCCTTCCTTGCAGATCCCTGCATCTTTGATATCTCTTTCTCGCCAGGCGAGCTTCGCCTCGTAGCCGCTGCAACCGATAATTCCAGGGCTCTATAATTCTAGCCTGGAGCAAAGAGATGATAATTGGGATGCCCCAAATTTGACTTTTGATGAGTAATTAATTATCTTAAACTAGAGAGTCATTGCTGTGTGCAGAGAGACAAGAAAAGCTTAGCTCACACGTGCAAGACAAGAAACGAGCGAGATGTGCGAGCCTAGAGCCATTAGGGGTGAAGGGGAGGAATTAAAGCAAATGACAAGAAATCGGTGTGGTGCTGACACTTAGACATAATTAATATAACTAATGATAACAGAGAGTAGAGGACACCTTGATCAGCTGATATAATATTCTTACTAAACAATGACAAATGCTTGAATTTTGGTGGCGACTGTAGAGATGTAATGTAGCTAAGCATTCACTAGCTAATCGGAGGCTGATTTCGGAATAGCCATGATAGTTTTTACTGAACGCACTATTTAATTGTAATTTCCATAGTGTAATTTGTTTTATTTGAGTCTATAATTTATAACGTAGTTAGTCTTTTTAATAGAAATAAGAGTGCAGTAATTTGTTATTTTAAACAGACAAAATAAAATATATCGCTCTAAAATAAGAACTCAAATCCCACAAGAGTGCAGTGGGCTGGGGAAACAAAATTCATCCTCTCTGATTATGATTTTAACTATTTTCTGCTTTTAAAATTACTATATAAATAATGTGCTTGATGGTAGGTGCAGTGACTGCAGTGAGAGAACTCCCTCTAAGTTTTATGGGATTCTACTTTCTCGTATAAGGACATTATTTTAACCATGAAATTTGTTGATCTCGAGATTATGATGGTTCTTGAAGATTTATGGGCTAAAAAAAGAAAGTGTTTTCCAAGTTTGTTTGTCTGTCTGTATGTCTGTATCAGAGGCTACACCCTGAATTCATTCAAACTTGATATTAAGATGTTATATGGTCATACATAGAAACAGAATCATGATTTTAATTATAGCTCTAAGATTATGGATAACATTCATATAACTGATTTTTGAAAATGTTTTGTTAAAAATGGTTACCTGGGGAGTATTTGCTATAGTAAATAACACTATATATTGATGAAGATGTATTGAAGATTACTGATAACAGGTTATACCCCTTAATTATATTTACAAACATCCTCCAATATTTCAAAGAGTATTTTGGTCTACAAACAACAATTTGTTTATACATCAGGTTCCTCTTCACAATATGACAGGTCTGAAGATCTTGAATGTGAGCTACAACATCCTGGAGACTATCCCTAGAAACACATTCCCCAAGTTGTACGAACTGCACACCGTCGACTTGAGTCACAACAAGCTCAAGAGCATCTGGAATGGAGTCTTTCAGTCTTTGTTCAGCCTCAGGTTCCTCAATCTCAGCCACAATGACATGGAGACCATCAAGGTAAACTGGGACAAACACAAGAATGTTCAATAGTTATACTTCGTTAGGGAATAATGATAAGTTGTCATGTTAAAAAATTAAATTATCCTTAAACCTCATTTATCCTATTCATAGCAAAACTAATATTAAGTTCATAGATTAACTCAGATGAAAAATGACAACCTGGACACAGGAATTAAACCTGTGACCTTTAGCTTTGCACAGCAATGCTTAACTACTTATACATCTTGGTTTATCTCATATCCAGGACCATCCTCCACTGGTTGTTGTGTTGAGTTGAGACTAATAATTATGGTAGCTGGTGAAAGTATTGGTTACTATCATTTTTCTTTTTCCCCTTGTGTGTTGTTTTATTACCTCTTTTAGGAAGTTGTGTTGCACCTTTCATACTCCCTCCTGATGAGTTCCGATATGATGAAGCCTAAGTCGAGGGATTGGGTAGTAACGATTGATTTTCTTAAAGATACAACTATCCCCTTTTTGTTAAATGGCAGCATTGTAAAATGTGAATTGTGTTCTTCCTTTCATTGTAAAAGCCATTTTTTTATATGTTTATATCCACCTTTCCTATACCTTCTTCCAAATAGAATATAATTGCTTAGTAAAGCGAAAATAGGGTTTCCTTGTTACACCCTCTCTTGAGTCCTAATACTACCCGACCATGGAAAATAATAAAAGGGAGAGAGTGAATCTAAGGTACAAGTTACAGGGTAATTATTAGAAATATTTAAAAGCAACAATATGAGAAGTTTATTCACATTAATAACAAGAGCGCAGATAACAATAAATGGTCTCATTATATCATAATGAGTTAGTTTGGAAATTAAACTCGGCGACACAACAATACGTCGCAGGTATATTTACTGACAAGAAACTTGAAATCCAATCACTATCCAGACGGTTCAGTCTATATGAGACAACAACAATATATATATAATAGAATATAAGGGCCTAATGGGCACCTTGAAATGGTTACGAAAGTTTCGTTATAAACAGAAAACGAAGATATAAGTTACGTTACTTTAACTCAAAAACATTATATACGGAAATTTACATAACACGAGAGTTTGGCTACAGACATTAGTCAAACTCACGTGGGACTATCTGAACCTGACTCAGAATACGAACCTAAACAATAAACAATACTTCAAATGTCCTAATGGGACATACATTAGAAGAAGATATTTACATGAGAAATAATTAATGAATGTCATCGTTAACTCAAAACCAAAAATTACCAATTACTTTACTTTACGATTATTCAACAAGCCAATCAAATAAGAAACGTAATTTCGAAGATTAGACAAATTCATCACAATTATCCGCAAATTCAAACATATTAACTTTTAACTCGTACAAACATAAAATCCATTTATCAGAGTGAATATCTACGAGAATGAAAACTACAAAAAGACTCTAGCGCCCACCTGGCGACAAACAGAAAGTTAATTTAAATAGAAAGACCAAAAAAGATAGTAATTTTGAAACAGAAATTTAAAGTTTTATATTCAAAATATATTGGAGTCAAAATAAGTTAGAGTGTAAAATGTGAATCACCATAGTTACTATTTGATACAGATTACAAGTTCATCCTGCCATTGTCCATGTCGGAGACAATGGTTCTTCGTCCATCATCGACGGTAAGATAGTTAATATTGCCACACATTCGTAGCCATTATATAGGGGTTTCATTGCACAAAAGGAGAGGTGGGATAAGCATTAATACGCTAGGTGACGTCAACGATGTCTTGATTTAGTCACGTACACAAATATTTACACGGCGCCATCAGAAAATCCGCCAGTTTCTTCAATCTTCCGAGGTTGTATACTTGGTTCTTCTCCTCACCACCAGAGGTCAGGTACATAGTTATTCCTAGTTATCTTCAAAGTTGTATAGCTCTTGTATTCGCCAGTTGCAAGTAAGGCGTCGGGACATCTTGTAGATACATTGAAACACGCTTGCCCCACTCGTCGTGTTTAGTCCGTCCGGTATAGGCCAGCCATGCAGCTAACTAGTACAGGCAGAATTATTTGGTGAGTACACGTACAAACTATTAACATAGAATTGGATTTGGTAGTGAAATATAATGTCCAGCATTGTTAATTATGTCTTATCAACCTACATGAACTACAACAGAGAAGATTACTATTGTAGTGATTCTAACTGAGTTGTACATATCGGAGCGGGTAGTATGATTTATTACGATTCGTACGTCTATGTCAGAATGGGGCGGGGTCCAATTGTAACATATTACAACATAATGTTACATCCTTATTGAAAGAATTTGCCTTAGAAAAATGAATGATAAATCTATCAACTACAGTTAAAACACTATTATTATTAATATTATTTTAATTATTATTTTTAATGTTTTTAATTTTTATTATTACTAATATTATTTTAATTATTATTATTTTTAATTTTTTTATTATTATTTTTAATTTTTTTTTATTATTATTATTAATATTATTGTTATTGTTGTTATTATTATTAGTATTGTTAGTATTGTTATTGTTATTATCAGCACTGTGTCTTACTACATGTTTGGGTTGTACACACTTACGCTAATGTGTAATGGTAGGGTGATTGTGAGATGAGATGGAGGACCTACAGTTTAACGTGGGATCCGAACCACGGTGGAGGCCTGGAATTCCTCACATTCACAAGTTGTGATTAATACACGTCTTGTCAGAGGTGAAGGAAGGGTTTGGCAATCAGATAAATCTGTGCCGGGACCGAGGATTGAACCCCGGACCCCAGCACAGAAGTCCGACACCTTACCCTAGACCGCCAGGTCACCCTACAGTTAAAGTTCCATAAGATACAGTGACATCTCCCTTAACAACACCTCTGAATAGTGGATTCATCTTCATAGCAGACAACTTAAGTTGCTCTGCAAAATAACATGGGTTCTTACAGTTATACAACTTCCCAAAAACGGACACGGACACCGCCAGAGACTCCTATTTACGCATATAAATCTCTAAACAGCGGATAAGAATTGAAAACACCAATCCATGTACAGTATTTAACTGTAGGAATATTAGGAATGCCATTGTCTCACATGAAGTGTGAGCAGTCCTGCCTTCCTCCTGCTGGTGAAAGTTTCTAAAATAGTCTAAGTAGCAATGACAATGGTACTTCAAGGTCCTACCTACCACCCCCTCCAAACCATCAGTGGGGTTGTTCCAGAAGTTTAAAGTGTATCCTTGTGTATACATATACAGTAGAGAAGGCCTACTGTTCACACCTCATTTTATTTGCATTTGTTTTGTGTATTATGACATATGTACATTAAGCTACACACATTATTTATTAATTAGTCATAATTATCCTGCATATAATGCTGCACAGTGAAGTAAATAGATTGTTTTAGTTAATATTCACAGTTCATATATATTAATCTGTGTTTTAAGAAATATTTTTTTAAATATTTAAATTATTTTTCTAAATAACGGGCACTTCATAATAACGAACATTTTTTGAACCAAGCAGGTGTTTGCTATCAAGAGATTTCACTGTATTGATAGTATTGTCTAGTGTTATAGGTATTTATAATATCTATCAAACGATACCTTTGCTGATCACATGATGTGACGTAAGAATATATAAACATAGGTCTAGTTAATCCATTAGTGATCAGATATGGTCATTTGTAATGAAATTGAGCTATAGCTACATAATCTGAGAATTAATACAGACAGTTAGGAGAACTTATAACCAAAGAGAGATATTTGTGATGTCATAACAATGGGACAAGATGAACTTTCAACAGCTCCAGGTGTCTCTCTGTGTCTGATAGGATGATTAACTTGCTTAGATGTTTACAGAACAGCTCGCTATTATTAATGAGCAATTGTGTATTCATTTAGGACTATTACAGTAAGAAACTATGGTTAGTATAATTACTTCAATACAAAAATCAATGTAATTACTATATTACATCCAACATCTCACAACTACATCCAGCAGAAAATAATGTTGCTCCACTGTGTATGAAAATGAAAGTACACCTCTTGCACCATTACAAGAATGACGAAAGGCTCACAGATTAAGACTACGTCACTACTTAGATCAAAGACGTTAGGAGTAGCAATTGAGGGCTTGTTATAAACTAGGGTGGTTAGTGTAAGTGACTTTGTAACCATAGAGGGTGACTTTGGCTCGCACATATAAATAATGTGCCTGCTATTGCAGTGACTATGTTGCAAGTATGACCATAGTCTAACACTAAATATACACAACTTATTAAAAAACAAATAGATTTTATCGTGTAACAAACTTCTTCAGAAAAAGAGATACTGTCTAAGCCCAGACATTTCTTTGTTCATTACCTTATCTTTAGTATTAATTGGTAGAACATCTGTTTTCTAGTTATCTCATACATCTTGTTTTAATTTTTGTTGCTAACATCCTGTTGTGTCTTTGTTAAATAATTTGTTTCTGGTCAAGTGAGCAGCATTTAAACAGCAGTATTCTTTGTGCAAGGGTTCCACCTTTGGTGCGCTTCACACTTTGCTGGAGATGGACTTGAGCCACAACAGAATCTCCGACATCAACAAGGCCTCACTTGCCAGATGCGCCTCTCTGAGAACTTTGACCTTGCGCAACAACTCCATATCCCAGCTGTTCCAGCTGTCACTGTCCCTGGCACACCTCGACCTGAGCCACAATGCCATCTCACTCATCACCCCCCTCACCACGTGGCCCTCAATGAACTCTCTTCTGTCTCTGGATCTGAGCTACAACCTGCTCGGGGACTCACTGGAGCGAGGAGCTTTTTCCAACCTACTCACCTTGCAGAGACTCAATCTTGGAGGTAACAACATTACTCAGCCACCGTGGGAAAGCTACATTTCCCTGTCAACATTGCAGTACATATACCTGCAGGTTAGTTGGTAGTACTGAAAATATAACAAACTGACATGTTGACATGTTGTGGGAAAGACAACAAGATTAAAAGTGGTAAAGTACTATGCTACTCAAACTGACAAATAATCTAGCCCTACTTTTAGAATATCCACCCATATTAAAAAATTGTATTTAGAAGTTAAATGAAGTAAAAAGGGATTTTACAAGAAATTACCGTGGCTAGTTTTTTTTAGTCTACATCACTAACGAAGGTCAAACCAACATGTATCATATCAATGAATGTTAGGGTATCTAATAGAGAAGTACAAGAATCCTGAAATTCATGATTCCCACTGGGGAAAAGGTTTATCGTTCCCAACCTGTGTGTTAGGACAGATCTGCTGTAATCTTGACCATTTCAAAAAAAGATTGGACATTCTTTATTTTATGTTACACTTTCAGCAACAACTAAACAAAACTTTTTTCAATTATTATTAGCACCACGTCTTACTACCCGTTCGGGTTATACGCACTTACGCTAATGTGTAATGGTAGGGTGATTGTGAGATGAAATGAAGGACCTACAGTTTAACGTGGAATCCGAACCACGGTGGAGGCCTGGCATTCCCCACATTCACAAGATATCTTGTCAGAGGTGAAGGAAGGGTTTGGAAATCAGATAAATCTGTGCCGGGACCGAGGATTGAACCCCGGCCGCCAGCACAGAAGTCTGACACCTTACCCCTAGACCACCAGGTCACCTAACTTTTTTCAAACAACAGCAAAATTTCAGTCTTAATATTTGAGTATCTGTGTTACCCATAAATAAAATATTAAAATACCAAAATAATATCACTTTTCAATGTCACAAACAAAATTACATTTGAGTAAAACTTCCCTGTTTACTGCTTCAGCCTTAATGATAATGGAACTATTAAAAAAAGTCTAGTACTCAACGATATTATTGTTTTATTGCAAACACATGTGATTAACAAAAGGTAGAATCCTTTGAAAAATACACATGTACACACATGCACGTGGAACATATGTTCATGTTTAGTTCAAGGTATTAAATCATAGAAATTAGGCATAGATAGGCCTATGTATGTTATTTATATTGGAGTTTAAAAACATATTCTTCTCTATAGTCACTAACGAGCATACTCATTGATATAAAACAAATAATGGATACCTTACTTTCTTGAAAAGGTGTAGAAACTAAGTGAATACATTACAAATGTTCTTTACACATACTCCTCTGGAGGCCTTGGCATAACCAACCCACCCCTTACAGCTCTTCATAAAAAGGACACCAATTCTTATTATGTAATAAAGTAAAAACCAACGAAGCATCAGTGGTAAACTAGATAAATCTGGAACAGAAGGGAAAAAGAAGATTTTTAAAGCCATGCCAAAATTTGCATTTAAAAAAATTAGATTATCATATTTAATGATTAATAAAATTGGGCGGTGCACCTATAGCTCCTAGGGGTATGTTTGAGAAACAGTGGCCAACATAATAATAGTAAACCAGCAAGGATGAGTATCGGACCAGATGAACGTGACAAAGTCTACATTTTGTGGTGAAACAAGTTGATATTGTCTAGAGCAGGCATGTCAAGGGCCACAATGAAAACAATCAAGGAGACCCATTTCAGAAAACTAAAAATTGTCACCATCTCAAGTCAAAAAATACCACAATGAAAACAATCAAGGAGACCCACTTCAGAAAACTCAAAATTGTCACCATCTCAAGTCAAAAAATACCACAATGAAAACAATCAAGGAGACTCATTTCAGAAAACTAAAAATTGTCACCATCTCAAGTCAAAAAATACCACAATGAAAACAATCAAGGAGACCCACTTCAGAAAACTCAAAATTGTCACCATCTCAAGTCAAAAAATACCACAATGAAAACAATCAAGGAGACCCACTTCAGAAAACTAAAAATTGTCACCATCTCAAGTCAAAAAATACCACAATGAAAACAATCAAGGAGACTCATTTCAGAAAACTCAAAATTGTCACCATCTCAAGTCAAAAAACGCCACAATGAAAACAATCGAGGAGACTCACTTCAGAAAACTCAAAATTGTCACCATCTCAAGTCAAAAAAAGCCACAATGAAAACAATCAAGGAGACTCACTTCAGAAAACTCAAAATTGTCATCATCTCAAGTCAAAAAACGCCACAGTGAAAACAAGGAGACTCACTTCAGAAAACTCAAAATTGTCACCATCTCAAGTCAAAAACCTTAATTTCAAAATCTTTGTAATGACAAAATTAAAATTAAATTAGACCTTACAGAAATTTGCAACAATGTTGTGAATGCTAGGCTTTAAATCTTGTGTTGCAGTCACGTTCATAAACAATAACAAATGTGTGATGCTAAATATTGCACAACTTTAACAAGTTTTTAGAATCACTATCCGAGTCAAAGGTAAGTACAGCAACCTCGCTTACTGTATTTCCTGAATAATAACCATTTTACAAAAGTATTACTCATTAGATGCATTTCTACTGCATTTCTAATAAGATTAATTGGGTTTCATTGAATGTTGGTTAGTTAAAAGATCTGCGGGCCGCACAGAATCATGGACCAGGTCACAAGTTTGACATGCATGTGCTAGATCCTCTTTATAGAGTCCCTCGAAGAAAAATGTACCAATCATCAGTCTTTCACATTGAAAGACTGCATTATTGTGGTGCTCCTTGATAATCTCAACAATAAGTATGGTTTACTGAATGTTACAAGATTACATGCTTGTAACATGTACACATCTATTGCCAGACTTATCATAAAAGTGATGAGACTGTTCTTCAACCATCTTCAAATTGTCTAGTCTAAAATATCAGAAGCAGTCATTTTACAATTATAATCACATTCATCACCATAAAACTAATGTAAAACATAAATTATCTATATTTATTATTTATAAGGGCTTCGGCGATTACTGCCCATCTAGGCAATCAGTAATTAATACTGATTCAAGATGTCAGTATAAGGACACTTTAAGAAAATGCGCCTACTCTTGTCTAAAGAAATGTTTGTAAATTGACAGTGAATACCACAAGGATGATACCGCTAATGTACCGTGTAGAAATTCACAGTAAATCCTCATCTTGTAGGGTGGAGATGAACATGCCAGTCAAATACTACAGCATCTACAGTCTAATCTTCACGGGAAGAGCCTTCCTTAGCTTAACGTTAGAAAATGTACTTTCATGTGTTCATATGCCCAGTCATGTAATCTGCAGCTGTCACTTTTGAGAGGATTATCAATTACTTTGAAATAACAATAGCTATATAGTAAAATGTTGTCAATATTGACCATGTTTGTATTTCATAAAAGGGCCTTCTCTGAAAATTGGACTAAAGATAAGACGGCCATCTCTCGAAACCAGTTTCCTTCCAAAACCAGTTTTATGTGTCATCTGTCGAGAATTATATTTTGACAATCTCTCAAAGTAAATCAGACTGAGCAACAACACACATCTAGATTCAACGACAAACACAGCAAAATACCAGTTTTATGGAAGTGTAACTTAATCATGTTCTAAAACACAATTGTCTTGCCCTTAAGAGTGTTATTTTTAATTCTTATAATTTCTGCAGTTTCACACAATATGAATAAATGTCTTTGATTGTTTTGTCTGAACCAATGGATGTTACAGGACA
Source organism: Timema cristinae (assembly GCA_039000515.1). Taxonomy (NCBI): domain Eukaryota; kingdom Metazoa; phylum Arthropoda; class Insecta; order Phasmatodea; family Timematidae; genus Timema; species Timema cristinae. The sequence goes on along the minus strand of JBCFYV010001320.1, from coordinate 11,896 downwards.
ACCAACTCACACATCTGCATCGAGGAGCATTTGGTCGCTTGCCTGTTGTCTTTGAACTCAACCTGGCCAACAATAACATACACAACATCAGTGAAAGAGCTTTTGAAGGACTACTTCAGTTATTGATTCTTAATTTAACATCCAACAATATCACATCCATTCCTAATGGAGCATTTCAAGGTCAGAAGGCTTTTAAAGTACATTTATTCGGGATTATAGTTGTTAAAAATCCTCATTAAAAATATTAGTATTTTCTTAAAAGACTCATGTTAGTTTAACTTACTTTGTTGTTTGTAATAATCCATCAGATGTTCAAGTAGTATTTGTGAAAAATATCCCCCTTAGTCATCATGAATATTGTCTACATCAAAACTGGGTTAAGGTCTATTAAATATCATCAAGCACTTACAAAGGTCTTTAACTAACAGTAAATAAGTTGAAAACTACACAGACACAATAATCAAACCTGAAATTGTATGGCTTGGTTTTATTTTTCAAACTTATATAATTTAATTGAAGATGTAGGTTTATCATTGACAGTCATGTTCATAACCAAAGTTAAGCTTTATCTCCACTAATAACTGTTTCTAACAATATTAAATATCACCATATTATTAACACATGTATATGTAACAAATAACATTGACTGTATTGTACAATGTGCTACTCTCTAACGCAGTTGTTAACAAAGGGAGTAGTAGGGAGGTAAATGCAGAACTTGGTGTCCATCCAAGTTGATCATTTCATCAATTTTGTACTTGAATAATGTACAGTAAACAACAGTTTGATCACTTTTTTTGATGATCTAAGTTAACTATCTCTTCTTTGTTTGAATTTTAAAACAACATTTCAGAGGTGGCCTTTATTAAGAATTTAAAATGGCGAACCAACAAAGAGTCTGTATTCAGATTATGACACCAAAACACAATCCCAATAGTATTCATTCACTGGAGTATAAAAAAATATTAATTTGTTTTATGGTTTATAGTGATCGGTTCTAATAAGATAAACATGGACATATAAAACATTTACTTTTTAACTCTTATCGCCAGGGCCCGGATTTTGATGACATGTCATCTTTTTTTGGTCCATCAGAGATTGTCAGAGATACATAAACTTATAAATACATAAACTCTGATCCCCTGGTTGTAGAAATACATATTTTATAGGTCATTTTAGATTTTTAGGTCATTTTTCTTACTTTTTTTGTTTAATAAGTCACGTTTAAGCACGTTTTGCAAAGAAAATTTAAAATTGTTTGGAAATGACTTTAAAAAGATTATATATATATATATATATATATAAATTATTGGTGCTTTGATAAAACATGAATATTCAAACATCAGATATTTTACTAGTCCAAATGAACTTTGTGCCTCTTTACCTGCGTGTTTAAATCCACATTCCTGGTGAGACCTTCACTACACCTAGCTGGCAAGGGTTGCAGGGGGAGGGAAAAGTAATTATTAGAGATCATATGAACTTTGTACCGTCTTTACATTCCTGGTGAGTCACGCACAATACCATGTCTGGAAAGGGCTGCAGGGGGATGAATAGCTATCGCTTTTAAAGCAGGTGTAGGTATTCCAATGGTAGGTAGAACACATGATTTTAGCTGTCAAAAGATTTTAAATGCATAGTTTTCATTTATAAAGTGCACGTTATATTTATTTGTTTGCAATAATTTGATATGTATTTATAATGCTTTAAACCAAACCATCTAAAGCGAGTCATTTGAGGCAAATTATTACTGAATTCGGAGAGGATATTTTTTTACAGAGAGTGAAATACTTTTAATAAAATATTTGAAGTGAAAGTGGCTGGCATCATATAAAATATTTAACCATTCAAAAGGATATCAGTCGCAACAAACATGTCCGTGGTATCCAGAATATCGATAAAAAGAAAACCTCTCAATTATTACTTGCACAAAGTGCATTCACGAATCAAGAAAAATCGTCAACATTTTATCAAGATTTGTGTGATGTTCTGGTATCTGCGAACATTCCTCTGTGGAAACTGATCAACTAGAGGGTTTCCTGGGAATGTGCGTGGGTCATTCTATTCCAGACGAGTCCACACCAAGGAAAAACTGGAATTGGACAAACCAGGAGATATATTTTTGATTATGTGTGTAATGTAAACCATAACTCTTGTAATAAATACATTATATTATGGAATTACAATCAAATTTTTAGGACTTTTTTTTAATATTTAAAATCATTATTTAGAGTTTTAGTGTCATTTTATAGGTCATTTTTTGGCAATTTTAAGGTCATCAAAATCCGGGCCCTGCTTATCACGTTGCCACAATGGTTTAAATGAAAATATTTCAATTGTATTATATTCTGAGTTCATTTAATTAATTAATTAGAAACTTTTATGACTTTTTTAGATGAAATGTTTATAATAAATCAATTAAATAAAAAATATTTCTATAATATCAAATTTTAGTCACTGTCAATCATGTTGGTGAATTCTACTGTTGCTCCTATGAAAATTAGACTTTAGCCTCCTGTGATTCTGTTAGATGGGGCTTGCTCCCGGTCACCAGTGCAAGTTGTGATAGTGGTGCGCTGTTTGTAATTAATATGTTGTAGCAGGGGGAAATTATATTCGGTTACCAGGGAAGTCCATGTTTGATGGGACTATACTATAAGGTGTACCTACTAACATAAAAATATATATGTTTCATCCATAGACACATTGAGATGTAGCTACAATACTACAAAGACATTGTTACACGATAACATGACCTAGTAATAAGGAGAGCTAGTTACTTTTCTAGAAGTCATACTATGAAACTTTAACTGTAGTCCATTTTACAGTAAATGTTGGTTCATTTTTCTGAAAATATTACTAGTCATCTTGTTCTCTAAGGCTAAAATAGTTACATATTTAGGAACATCACTAGGACATGGTGAAAAGGGAACTATTTTACATATTAATAATAGAAACTACTGTTTACTGTAGGCCTATCCAAATAAAATGAGTGGTTGTAATTTTCAGGACTGGTTTCTTTGCGAACTCTGGACCTGTCTTACAACAACCTGGAGAAGTTGGACAATAAGACAAACAGTCTTCTAGAGGATTGCCTTTCTTTGGAAAGAGTAAGTGACAAAACAAGAGCCACATTGGTTGTCACTTTCTCTACTGTGTCACTCTTGTGTTGGACTCGCTTATAAACGATGGAGAGATTGAGGGTTCGAATCCTGATATTATGTATTGAGGGTGGATTTTCCAATCTCCCTCCTTAAAATGCGGGTAAATTTCCTCTAAAATGCTACCATACTCACACCTACTTTACCAGCATAATTAATGGGCACCCTAGAATAGGTAGGTACTAGGAAGCAGTGGTTAGAAAAATAAAATAGTACTGAAAAAATATTTCACCCCTGATAAAATAAACTTTAAATTGTAAATGATGGAATATGAATGGATATAATCTGAAACCACTTAATGCAGAAAATAAAATATTTCTCCTCGTTTTTGCACTTTACCTCAGATTGTTATCTAAACTCATGGTCATGTGGTCTCTGAAGGTGAACCTGAGTCACAACAAGATCTCGTTTGTGACAAGGAAGACATTCCCCAGCAGCCCCTGGATCCCATACAGACTGCAGGAGATAGACCTTAGCCACAACGTGATGCCAGTGATAACTTACGACATCACCGTGGGGACCTCCAAGGTGGAGGTCCTAAACCTTAGCTACAACCTTCTTAACGAAGTCAGGAAAAGTGAGTATTTTCAAGTTATTGTCTCTGGTGAGTCATGTTAGTTGTGACTGTACCCCTTATGAACATACGTGTCAAGGCACATTGGAATCGTGTCGCTTGCAGAGATACATGTCCCATTGTCCTTGCGAATCCACAGTACGGCCTGACTTGTAGCCACTGAACACTAACAAGGCTACTGTCAACCACTGGCAGCTCGTCCATTATGCACATGAGCATGTGAACCCCCAAAGAAAATTTGAAGAGAAATTAAAATATTAAACACATTTCCGGATTTTGCCAATTTTGGGACGAGCCTTCCCCCCTCCCCCTTTAAATACTCCCCTGGGAAGACTCAATTGAAGTATACCATTCATAAGCACAGAGCGATTGGTTTTGACTCGATTGCATATGCAAGCAAATAAACTGACCTTAAGAATAGTGGGTGCAGGCAGAATAGGAGGGAGGGGTAAGCACCACTCACAGCTTTCCAGTCGCACAACCTTCACTGTGCGGTAGCTAACAGTCGACAGTTTCTTTTTTGTCCAGATTCTCCTTTGGTTTTGCCACACGTGGTTAATTTAATTTTTTATTAGTTATTGATCTGTTTAGTCGTGTTATTATTAAATGTAAGAAATAGTGTAAACAGTTATGGCACTTAGTAAAATCAGTGTTTTGCAGTTTTGAAAAAATTGCCTATTTGGGTTTTTTGTTGTTTTTTTGTGGTTAATGATATTATGTATGTTATCTGATAAACCAATAATTTAAATAATATATTAATTATTTGGGATCCAGAGAAACATATTTTAATGTAAAATACTTAGAAAAAGAGTAATTAATAAGAGGCATAATAAAGGAAAACAATAATACAACATTGTAATTATTGGCACCGATACTGTATAAGCCAGCAGTTTGAGAGAGAAAAAGACTGTTGGTGGAGAAGGAATAGAAAGATGTGGGAGGGGGAGGGGAGACCATGCATCAAATTACTGGCAAGCCACCTGCAGAATTAATTTGGTGCTTTCTTTACTGAAAGATAAAAGAAAATAACGTATGCTATTTCATTTGCCTTTTTGACAAAGTATCATTTCTAGGGCCTAGCATTAACACAGTGTAAGTACCTCAAAATTATATTATACAAAGTAAGTTGCTAGTTGAATATATTATTTTGTTCAACCAATTAAAACATTTTATAGCATAGTCTATTGTATAAAATCTGTAATATTAAAACAAATATATAAATCAATGTATTATTATTGGGTTTGTACCAAAAGGTGTTCAATATAATGACTAAACATTTTAAAAAATTTACTAGACTATTCCTTTGTATGCAAAATATAATAAATGGTTGTGTTTTTTTTGGGGGGTAAGCGGGGGGGAAGTGTTTTTTTAAATAAAAACTAGGTGGGGTTTTTTATTAATAAAACCCAGGTGGATTTTTAGGGCTAGGTAAAATTATAACAACCCTGGTGTTTATGAGCTAAAGCAATTACATTTTTTGAAGTTGTCGCTGGAAAGAAAAATTGAAGTTTAATTGGTCAGGCAAGTGCCTAGGCTTAAACTTATCCAGGTGACAAAAACTAAAACTAGAGATTTCAAAGGGGAATTCAAACTTGACTTACATAATAAATATCCATGGATTTTTGGATGTGATTTAACTAAAACACTCTTCTATTTTCACTATCATGTTTGCGAAACAAAGTGATGATTAAATTGGGTGAATTACAGTGTCACCGATTTATCACATCTAACTCGTAAAATATAGAAACACAAATGCTCATAATCATATTAGAGTTTAATTTCCTAGGCAAGGTTGATATGCACCAACAGCTTGACAGTGCATTTCATTCGAATGTTAAAAAATACCATGAGCAAGTAACAATCATTATGTGCTTTCAAATATTATTGATTGTATTCTGTTTTGCGGCGCACTTGGAGGACATGTTGAATGTGATGAGTCATTAAATCCAGGTGCTTTCAGAGGTCTTATAAACTTTTCAGCAGAACTTAATTCATCTATAAAATACCATCTCATTAGTGTCACTGTTTTTAAAAGAACATTAAAATAAATTCAAAACAGTTAATTAGACTGTATGCTCTCATTTTGCCAGAACCACATAAAATGTGAAATCTCGAAAGCAAGTTTTGTTTCAGTGATAGCAGATGAAACTATTGATTTTTCAGCCACTTCTCAATTAGTCGTTTTTCGATACATTTTAAATAACAGAAAACCAGTTGAGAGATTCTGGGAGTCCCCTTGGTCACGATGCAGAATATATTGCTGGATGTATTCAGGCTAGTTTGGAAAAAGTTGTAGCTAAAGCCGATAAATTGGTTCCCCAAAGCTACGATGGTGGTGATGAGTGGTCACCACGCTGGTGTTCAGGCTATTATTCAACGTGCCTACAATAATGCACATTTTGTACATTGCTGTGCACATCAGCTAAATTTGACTGTCAGCCAAGTAACATGTCAGCATCATCAAGTTCGAGTTTTTTTTTTTCTGACCTAGGTGATTTTACTATATTTTTTCAGTAACTCTCCACAGAGGATTGATATTCTAGATGAAACTGTTAGAAAAAATATACCTCATAGTTCAGCTATCAGGTGGAATTTCAAGAGTTGAACCATCAATACAGTGTATGAATACGGGGAACAGTTGACTGAATGCATGGAAAAAATAGTCATAATAAATCAAGCAGGGGCTATTCGGCGTCTTTTGGAAGACTCGGTATTTGTGTCTTGGTTTACAATTTTTCACAATATTATGCCACAAGTATATGTGTTATTCAACAAGCTTCAGTAAACACTAACTGATTCGGTGCTCATTAGAAAACATGTAGACACTGTGACCATGAAGATCAGAAACAGATCAAACATCGAAAAAAAAGGAAGAGACAAAATATAGAACTGTGGCAACTAAAGAGAGAGAGAGAGAGATATATGATGTTGTCACAAATCAAGTAAAAGAGAGATTTTGTTTTATAACTCACTACTGTATTCTGCTGTTTCTCTCCTTGAAGCTGAAATATTCCAGGACTAAGAGAAAAAGTTCCATGTCAGCTTGTTGAGCAAACAACAGATGTTTATCTCATTTTACAGAAGACCAGATTTCAGAAATATGAATGGTGCCGTTAATCTTCTTAAGTCTTCTACAGTTTGTTATTAAAATTAACTTGCAAACTACAGTACATTTTTGGAGAGCTATAAATTGTTGCTAATTATTTCTTATACTATAATGACCACTGCTGAAGGCGAGAGATGCTTCTCAACTTTAAAGCGAGTTAAGACATTTCTAAGGAGCACCACGAGTGAGGACAGACTGAGCTCTCTAGCCATGCTCACAATTGAAAGAAACATGAATAAAAATACATTTCTAACCTCAACGAAAATGTTATTGATTTGTTTGCCTTACAAAAAAATACAGTACAATACTTTACAAAAATTGTACTTGAGTAATAAACATTAAAAGGTAAATTGTAAGCAATATTGTAATATTATCTTCCTTCATAGAAAGTAATATGTAGTAATGTCTTTAACCTGTAAATTTTGTTCTCACAATCTATGTATTGTGAACCTTCATTTTAATAATCCACGAGCCGCCACTGTAGTCAACCAATGATTATTCGGATAATACACGCTTTCATTATCCTTGCCATGTTTCCATAGTACAGCCTGGCTTGTAGCTACTGAACACTAACAAGACTATGGTCAACCAAGGGTTATTCAGCAGTGGCGTATTCTGACAAAATTAATAGGTATGCTGCACTCTAAAAGCTGCATGGGGGTTCGGGGTCAAAGACACTTAACCACCAAAAAGATAAAGAAATGCTTTCCCTGGAAATATTTAAACATGAGTACCTCTAGTTTAGAACACTGGATTTCAAACATTTATGTTTTTTTCATACTCCCATTCTATCTTGGGAAACTTCGCACCTCCCAACTCCCTTCGTCTCTCTTTTTTGACTTATTTATATATTTGATTCATTATCCACTTTTACAACCTATTACTTATTCTGACTTCATAAAAGTACTCCAGAAATATGCTCAAAACACACTAAAACATGAAACCACTAATGATCATCCAATCAAATTTTAATGGAATATCAAAACACAGCGCACTGCAGTTCATCGCAACATCTAGATAATCTGAGATTCAAGTAAAAATGTCGAGGCTAAGATCTATGAGCACACTCCTGACTGTATAAGAGTGACAATTACTATTACATTGTTAGAGTGTAATTAAAAGTACACACAGGTAGCATTTTCATTTTTCATTTTTTTGAGGTATTTAGCATGCGTGCACTTTCTGGGTCAAGTGATTATATCAGCACATGACTTAACTTAAATCTAGAACAAACACAACACCCAGTCCTCCGACCGTTAACTTATCACCATGAGAGGGGGAAATCCAAATTTTACCAATATTTTTTAATCCATGCCAGAAATCAAACTCGGAACCCTTAGCTCATTTAGATCCATAAACAGTGATAACAGTAACAAAGGGGAGATTTTTTTTTCCTATTGGGCATATTGCTACGTCATTGGTTTATTGCTAAGACATTTACATCTGTCAAATAAATTTTATTTTACCATTTTCTGATCAATCATTTGAAACTGTGAAGTTACACTCTTAACTTTTGGGATTCCTTGATGTATAATTATATAAAATCACAATGACTAATAATTAGATAATGTATGCTGCAAAAAATTATAAACTTATAAGCAACAATCAAAAAACAAGGTTAAAACTCCATGAATACTTCATACTAAAAAAACAAAAACACTGTCTAGCTACTACAGTTAAATTAGGCCCTCATTCCCCACCCTCCCACCCCTACTTAACCTGTGTATACTCTAAAATGGTGGTAAATATGCTTCCCAAATGCATGATGATACATGTGCCTAGAATGCATAAACATAATCACATATGTATTTAATTATTGCATAGTTTAAAGCTTGTTATTTATATGATTATTTCACATATATTATTTGCATTTATTTTATTTTATTTTACTTTACTTTACTTTAACTATACTAGCCTAGTAAATAATCATTGTGATCTTGATTCTTGAATATTTGTTCAACAGTTGGCACACTGTTTTGCTTTCGATAAGTATTCAGCAGGCTCTTGGTTGTAAACACCCTAGTTCATTGGCCAATGTTTGTCGAGGGGAAAGGGGGAAGTGTTGCAAACCCATAAATATTGGTCAAGGTCATTAGAACTTCTCTAGCTTTGCCTGCTGTTTTCAAGCAGCAGGTCCTGGGCATCATAAGCTGGGTAGGTAGAAGACCTTTTTGGAGGAATAATTACTTAAAACACAATATTCTTGAATTATGAACAAATATTAGTTTGCAAATTAATAATATATAGATATATTATACATGTATATTTATTCACAATTTAAACATTATTTACACAGTTTGCACAAACAACATTGAATTTAGAAACTAGTTCATATAATCATGGGTATGCAGTGCAGGACTAGCATACCCAGAGAATACGCCACTGTTATTCATATAATACAGGGGTGTTTTGTCAAATATAATCAGTGACACAAAATTGTGCAAGGTATTTCCGTGAGTATTTTTTTTCCCCCCTGAAGTACTACATCTTACTACCCGTTCGGGCTATAAACTTATGTACTAATAACGCTAATGGTTTTAGTGATGAGGAGTGCTATATTTAGAGGAATTGTACCTACATTTGTATGTAGGGAAAGTGGAGATCCATTTTAAAATATCCACCCTCACTACAGCTGACAAAAATTCGAACCTTTATCTCCCCATCTTCGGCAGTCTAGTCCATTGCGAGAGTGATGCCTTAGACAATGCTGCCACATGAATAACTACTCTTAAACTTACTTTTTTTTAAATTGACATATTTAACTATCCGAATTAGCACATTTTTAGATTTTGGCCCAAATAATGTGTTCTTATTTCCCTTCTAGACACACTTGGAAACTTAAGTGCTCTTCGAGTCCTGGACATTTCTCACAACGATTTGACAGACTTCCCTCCCAAGATTTTTGGCCCTCCGCCTAATCTGACTACACTATACATGTCCCACAACAAGTTGACTAAGCTGCCGGTCAAGGAGTTACTGTTGCTCAAGACACAACTAAAACTACTTGATGTCAGAGAAAATAACCTTAACCAGTTCAGTTATCAGTTGATGCCACTGGTGGAAAACGGAACAGTTATTCAGTATTCAGGTATGTCTAGTCATCCTCAGAACAGCCTGGCTACAGTAAAATAACCAGGTTGAACTTACATTAGACAAAAAATATTACATTTAGTTAAACACAACTTAACAAAGATCAAAGGCTTCTCTGGTATTTTTAGTTATTTTGTATTCTCTCAATGCTACCAATTTTTACCTACCTAGGAAAAAAATCCCTACATTAAAATAGATATCAATATTTTTAAATTTATACTTTTAATTAGTACTTTAAGTATTTTAATGGATAGCATGATATTATTATAATTCTATATTGATGTAACTATTTTATATTGTATAAGTATATTATATGAATATAATATAGATATAAGTCATAATATATTATTGAAATAATGGTTCTAATAAAATGCTTTTTGCTATTATAATTAAATAATACTAACCAAATATTTTTTTATTCAAAAATATTAATAAAAATGTAATAAATTTTACGAAAGTCCATTAAAAAACTTATAAAAATAAACATTGAGTAATTCTGTCAAGGACCTGCCTCACTAGTACACAGCACCTTGAGTAGTTCTGTCATGAGTCAGTCAAAGAACTGCTCAAATAGTACACAGCACCTTGAGTAGTTCTGTCATGAGTCAGTCAAAGAACTGCTCAAATAGTACACAGCACCTTGAGTAGTTCTGTTGTACCTTTAGTAGTCAAGCAACTGCCCTCTTGTCTTAGACAACCCACTCGAGTGTGATTGTCTGGTACGGCCCCTACGCCGGTGGTTCTCGGTGCAGATCACTCCAGAGGAGTCTTGGGAGAAGATTGAATGCTCTGGACCAGAGTTCCTAGCAGGAAAGTCAGCGGTTCATGTCCCAGAGGAACACATGACGTGCGCTAACCAAGGGTCAACTAAAGGAGATTCAGAGTTTGCCATCAGTCCAGACATCAAGTTTAGGGATGTGCACAAGTGAGTTGATATTACATGGGGATAGAAATGTAACTCCAAAAACATACAATATTCACTTTATTGGCAAAGTTTTAATAAACTGCAATTAAGTCGCAACCATTGTTTTAAATACAGCAATTAAATTTAGATAATTTTCATAAATATAGAATGGCTCAACCCAACTCAAAAATTTCAAATGGATTAATAGATTATTAAAGTTATAAATATTATGTAAAATGTTTACCAAAAATTATTGCAAAATAACTTTTTGATCAGCCTTTATAAATGAACAGCAATTCCACACAGTGCTGCCCGTGACCCACTGTGGTATAAGAATTATATAAGACCCCACCTCCTATGGTGCCCGATTTCATTTTGAAACGTTATCTCCGAAACGTGATTTTAAACCAGATTAAAACTATTTTCTTCAAAACTTTGTTAAAAAAAGCCTAATTAAAAAGCTGACTAAAATTTTACAAAGCAGGCTTTAGGGTGCATTTGGACCCCTTCCTTCCACTTATGTTAAAAATTTCAGATCTGTGTGCAGTAGATTTGGCTGGGCATCGCACACAAACAAACACACACACAAACACTCCTTTTATTATCATAGATAACATTCTATGATAGGAATTAATCCACTCCCATGTTTTTTTACTAGTGGTAAACAAAAGAAAAACCAATAAGCCCTTATTTACATATGCTGGATGTATACCTACATATGTGGTATAGTGTGTATCCTTATTCTCTCTAGCTATTTAGCTGAGATGGAATTCACATATTATATAGCACATATCAAGAATCAGAGTCACGTCTGGGGGGAAAATGGGGTGCAATTGCCCTGGGCTTCACATTCTATGGAATCATATTTCCCTCAAAAATTATTAAATTCAATTACAGTTATTCTAAATTTCACATCAAATAGTTTAAAGATATTTAACACCAATAAATACTCGCTTAGTCATGGGATTCAATTCCATATTCCTGAAAACCATAAGAAATTATCAAGTAACATAAGTACTGAGTAAGTATCAATATACTCTAACGGCTTAATTCTTAAAAAA
>JBCFYV010001319.1:0-77082 GCA_039000515.1 Timema cristinae | reverse complement strand
ATCCAAACTTGGTGACCTTTGGGGGTAATTCCCTAGTACTAGCCGGAAATCGAAAGCCGGGACCTCTAGGTCAGCAGCCAGAATATGTAGCCACTATACCACAAGGCCATTTAAACAGTAAAGTTATAAACTATTGAAACAAAACACCTCATCATGCCTGACCGAGATTTGAATCCCAACCTCCTCGTCATAAGACAATACTCGTGTGTTCCATTGTAGAGCCGAACACGTGTGAAACATCCCATTCTTATTCAAGTACGTAATATCTTAGCGCTTCACATGTAATCATCTGGACTAATATGGACCTTTCAACTACCTCTCACCAAGGGCCACAATTATTCTTTATTTTTGAGGTTGTGAAAACAATTGGGTACATTTACATATACTTAGAACGAAAACTAAGTACCTAACATTTTTATTTTAAGATTAATAAAAGTTAATAAGGTTATTTGGAATAGAGCACTAGGCTAAATCGTGGTTTGAATTATTAGTGATAGCCAACACACTTACCTTGATGATACTGGAGTAGACATTGTTTAGATAGAGCACTAAAAAACACACACACACATTTTTAAGGACAAGCTTTCACTGTCACAGAACAGCTCCAGTCTTCCCTCCTTAAACAATGTTTTGTTGGGTACAGCCTTAATATAACCTCTCAAGTTATGAATTATAAATCATAAATAGGTCCTTAGAAGACATAGTTTTTAATATCATGTTTACATTGGTTGAAGGTTTAACAAAGCTTGTGAGAGCTCAGACTGGCATTGTGTCAAGGCGTTACGAGACCCCTTAATAGCGTCAAGGCGTTACAGGACCCTTAATAGTGCTGAGGCGTTACGAGATCCTTAATAGTGCCGAGGCGTTACGAGACCTTAATAGTGCCGAGGCGTTACGAGACCCTTAATAGTGCCGAGGCGTTACAGGACCCTTTAATAGTGCTGGAGGGTTACGAGACCCTTAATAGTGCCGAGGCGTTACGAGGGCCCTTAATAGTGCCGAGGCGTTATAGGACCCTTAATAGTGCCCAGGCGTACGAGACCTTATGTGACCGAGCGTACGGACCCTTAATAGTGCCGAGGCGTTACGAGACCCTTAATAGTGCGAGCCCTTACGGAGACCCTTAATAGTTTCCGAGCCGTTACGGACCCTTAATAGTGCCGAGGCGTTACGGGACCCTTAATAGTGTCGAGGTGTTACAGACCCTTAATAGTGCCGAGGCATTACGGGGCCCTTAATAGTGCCCAGGCGTTACGGGGACCCTTAATAGTGCCGAGGCGTTACGAGACCCTTAATAGTGCCGAGGCGTTACGGGACCCTTAGTAGTGTCGAGGTGTTACATGACCCTTAATAGTGCTGAGGCGTTACGAGACCCTTAATAGTGCCCAGGCGTTACGGGACCCTTAATAGTGCCGAGGCGTTACGAGACCCTTAATAGTGCGAGGCGTTGGGACCCTTAGTTGTGTCGAGGTGTTACATGACCTTAATAGTGCCCAGGCGTTACGAGAAACCCTTTAAAGTGCCGACGTTACGGGACCCTAATAGTGTCGAGTGTTACATGCCCTTAAATAGTTGGGGGTTACGAGACCCTTTAAAAGTGCCGAGGGGTTCGGGGGCCCTTAATAGTGCCCAGGCTTACGAACCTTAATAGTGCCGGGGTTACGGGGGGCCCTTTTAGTGTCGAGGTGTTTTGACCCCTTAAAATTTCCGAGGGGGTTCGGGACCCCCTTAATAGTGGAGCTTACGAGACCCTTAATATTTTCGAGGGGTTACTGACCTTAAAAGTGCCGAGGCGTTACGAGACCCTTTAAAAGTGCCGAGGCGTTAGGGGACCTTAAAAGTGCCGAGGGTACGGGCCCCCTTAAAAGCGTAGGCGTTCGAACCCCCTTAATAGTGTCGAGGTGTTACAGACCCTTTAAAATGCCGGGGTTTTCGAGACCCTTAATGCCAAACAGATTCATACAGTGCTCTCATCCTGAGGTGTGAACACTAGCCACGATCATATACAGCGGCTATCATCCTGATATGTGTCACTAGCCTCGATCAATAAAAGCTGCTCTCATCCTGAGTGTGGACACTAGCCACGATCAATACAAGCGGCTCTCTTCCTGATTGTGACCACTAGCACACGTTCAATACATGCTGCTCTCATCCTGGTGTGACACTAGCCTACGATCACTACAAGACATTGTAATTACTGGTTACACTTCATCTAAATTTATATCCTTCCTCATACCTAAAACAATTTGCGTAATTGTACATAAAAGGTATAACCTGAATAGGTTGTAAGAAGTGACGCTAAAAATATAAAATCTGTCTCTTCACACATATTTGGTACTGTTATTACCTTATTGACTCTACGTCACTAGTGTTGTTGAGTAGTGGTCAGGATTGACGGGCAGTGTGTTTGTGTTTGATCACATGTGGGTAACCTACCATGGATGTATTCCGTGGGGTGTCCCTGGAATTATCCCTTCATGTGCAAGGTTAAAAAATGGATCTTTTGACAGTTCGCCACATACATGGCTTCTCGCTAACCACATACTACGTACGCTGTCTCTGTGGCGCACGTCTTATATAATTTTAGATAATACAAAACACTTCACGTGTTTAAGTCCAAGTTCTGGAGTGGTGTATATTAGAGACAAGTATGGTAGCGGGATAGAGACCAAAGGTGGGGCAGGTAGAGAGAAGAATGTAATGAGAAGAGAGGGACAGAAGGGAGAGGTGAGTTCCCTAATTTGTAACTTGCGAGCTATCTTTCGTAAACCACAGGCCTGTTATGAATCAAAGCTAATTTTGAAAAGGTTTCTTCTGTCGTGCGAGTCGGTGTAGTGTTGTTTCGCTTGCCGACTGAGTTTTCAATATGAATCAACACTGTTGATAACTCTGGAAGTTGTCATAGGGTTCCGTGGCGATAGAGACTGCCATTAACTCGACCAGTTATTCTAGTTTAGTATTCTGACCTTGTATACTTCAGTTTTTTTGGTATTGATTGCATCATATCAAAACGATTTGTTTTCGTCTATTTTGAATCATTCATTCCATTTGTACTTGATATCGATGTGTTTCGGTTCATCATAATTGTTATATCGGGGGTTTAGAGCTGTTAGTTTAATTGATCTTGATACAATCTATCGGTCCACTCTTTGCGCAGGTGGGTGCATACGTGGGCGGATTAGTACTACTTGTGCACGGGTTAATAGCCTAGGGCGGTCAGGGGTTGTGGTCGGGGCACGGTTTTTTTAATCAAGTGGGAGTAAAGTTGCAGTAAGGACAATGGCTTAGTGTGATTGTGGATTGGGCGCTTCGAGTGGGTTTTCATATTTTTTTTTAACTTATTTGGGACGTCTGCGTAAGAATAAGTACCTTGCTACTGACATTATTTTTAAATTTGTACACACATTTGCTATATCATTTTAAATCCGCAATAATTTAATTTTATTTTTATAAATAAATTAGCCTTCAAAATTTCCAAAATTAATGTACTTGTGTTTTTATTTACTATTATTGTTAAAATTATCTGTAAAGAGTTATATTTTGGCTTGCTACGTTAGGCGCGATTATTGTTACTTCTTTAAACAAGACACGAAAAAAATATGAGACCTTTACATTTTTACTTTGAGATGAAGTGGTTTCTTTTTTTGTCTGTGAATTGGTTATATGTTATCTCGTTGGAGTTGTCGGGATTGTTGTACACAGGCAAGTGAGTTGTTGTGCGTCAAGTTGTCAAAATGTGAGTAGAATGAGCTTCTGGTTAGGGGGTTTGTAGGTGGTTTTTTCTTCGGTTGTGTTTGATTTGGCATGTGGTGTTGATGAGAGTTTGTGTTTGAGTGTTAGTATTTATTTAATAGATTTTTGAATATCTTAATTTTTAAGTGTTTTAATGTAATTAATTGTTCAGTTATTTTATATATATATTTTTTATAAACTAATGTGTGAGAGTATGAGGAGAAAAGAATGGTGGAAGGATAGAGCGAAGTTGAAGACAATTTACTAAATTGAACCGTGCACAGGCTGGAAACAGTTGATGTTGATTAAAGTCCTAGGGCTTAGAAAGGAAACCGTGTCTTTGTTTTTTATGAAATCAGCCCTGATTGAGTTTAACTAATCAACCATCGGTCTATTAGGTTTAATGTGTTTTAAAACTTTGGTTTCCAAATTGCATGTTGTATCTAATGTGTTCACTTTTCCGGCGAAACCCCGGGTACATTTGTGACTAAGTTAAACGTTAAATTTAAAAGTAAATTGTTTTAAAAACTTATTTTTTTCATTTGCAACCGAGTTTTACTGCCACGATTAAGGTTATTCGTCTTCATGTACTAGTTGCGTTAATGGTTTTCAGGCGAGTGGAGGAAGGGTTATATTTAGTTAGATGTTGTACCGCATTTGCGTGCGAAGGGAGAGTTAAAACCCATTAGGTGAAAACCATTCCCAGTACTCGCGATTGAAGTTTCGAACCATCCTATATACTGTTATTGTTAGTCTATATTCTACGAAGGGTGAAGCCTTAAACCATGCGGCCACCGAGGTGGGTTTGTGGTAGCTTTTAATAATGTGCGATGGCAATCGGTATGTCCTATGTTATGGTTTTTGAAAGAAATTGCGTTTTTTTGCTTTTTTTAATGCTGTAGGTTCGTATTGATACCCTTCAGGATGATTTCAAGTGGACTAAATAAACAATTATCATATGTAAAAATCAGAGTGAGATCTGCAGGTGTGTGTTTGCAAGAGATCATTTGTAGACTGACATTATAAATGTGAAGAGACTGCAAGGTGTCGTGTTTGCAAGCAAGCTCATTGTAGGGACTGTACAATACTAAATGTGAGTGTCTGCAGGCTGTGTGTTGCAAGCAGATCGAATGTTAGACTTGTATATTGTCACATTGCGCCAATGATTCATCTGCCATCTTTCATAACCCAGCCGAGGTCGTAGGGGGGTCTTTCCTCAGAGCGATTAAAAACCTGTTGCACTACTTCCACGGGGTAGGTAAACCTGTCGTCCCTTGTAGATTTGTGGACATGTTTAAAGAACCCGAGAAGGTTTGTTAAAAATACCTTTCTTGACAAAATTGCGTGGGTCCTTTCACTCTCACTCATAGAAATTATCGAGTGCAGTCGGTTCAGGAAAGTGCACGGTTAAATACCTCTAATAAATGAAAACCAATTCGCGCGAACTTGTCATATCGTATAAAAAAGAAATGTATATTCCTGCCACTTTGTGACCCATGCGCATCGGTCTTTTAGCTAACAGGGAGATAAGCCCTTGTTTTTCTTAGAGCTCGTCGTGCACGCGCGTGACAGAGCAAACGCCAATATGGGTCCACGCAGCTCTGGAGTATAGTTGCAACCTTCCTACTGCCGTGCCCACATATACTGCACTGCAGGCGTTCTCAATACCGCATATCGACAGGGTGTTTAATTCTACCATATACTTTTAGGCACAGCTATGTGTTGGACGTGTGAATGATATATAGCACCGGCGAATTGGTTGTGCGCTTAAAATCCTCATTAGTACAAATACATTCTTTCGCTCACAAGCGGCTCATGAGGGAGAGAAAGAAAAACCTAATTCACACACTAATAGAGCCACTTAATCTATCCAGCCTCGGGTAGGACGCATGTTTTATGTGGTCACTTTCTGTTTGACTATACTGCCGAAGAGTTTAGAATCTCGGTTGATTTATAGACGTAGTATTTACAGAATGGTTTTCAACTCTCCCTTCACACATCTGCAGGGTACACTTCCTCTTAATATACACCTTTCCTTAATCCCTCATAATCACCATTATTGTAATTTGTGCATCTGACAGTTTACCCGAAACGGGTAGTATTGACCGTGTTGCTATAATAATTATAATATTTATAATAATAATAATAATAATAATCAAAGAATAAAAATTAGATTTTTTAGCCGTTTTATTTTTATTTATTTCCTTGGTGTTTTTGGAATAATTAAGGGTATTACAATCGAAGAACTTACAATCTTATATTTAGTTTAATGTGCTAATAAAACGATTTATCTCGATGTTTGCAAACGTGTTTGATAAAGAAGACACTCAGAGAGCGGTGTTTGCCCCGGCTAATCTGGTTTGCTGCAGCCAAGAGGGTGTAACGTGTGACCGGAGATAAAAGGGGGATCACCAGCATGGACAGATTGTATCTCAATCGAAAAAAATACTGGTAATAATCGGGTGTGAGGAGCAATGAGGGGTCCGCACAAACTCCTCTTTAATCTCCGGGAATGTCGTTTTCAACGCTTCAAGTGAGGACAGACAACTGTACACATCCGTTTTACTTGCAGGTTTCACTCTTGGTGCACTTTTTCAAGGTCAAGGCTATTGGGACTGATCATTCTTTCTGACGTGAATGTGTAATGTTTATATCCAAGGTCATTACTCATTAGCGACTTCATACTATGGGCTAAGATTTGTGGGTGGTGAATATCACTAACCCCAATCAGCGTGGAGAGAGGATGTGGGAAAAACCGTTCCTCAATGGCAACTCGGCTAGATTTTTGAACCGGTTCATTCCATTCACGCGCGAATCCGTATGTTGCGAGCCCTGACACGTTAGCCGCGCGACCACCTAAGAAGGGGAGAGGTGTGCACTTCATGGACAGTTCTTGTATTATCAGGGGTATGCACCTAAAATTAGTTCTCGACGGTTTTGTCATAGGATGTACACTTAGTTTAAGCGGGGCGTTACGTTATTATTTCCCAGAAATTTATGCAAAAAACAATCCACTTTTTAAAACACACCCATTTTTTAACATACCCACACCCATCCTTAACCCCCCAAAACATATAATACTTATCAAAACTTTTTTAAATACCATATATCCGCAAACCAATTCCCCTAGACCTCAAAAACCCCCTCTCGCTCTCACACTCCCCCCACCCCCCACCCCATATATCACCCCAAAATACTACCCAATCCTATCCTAACCTCCCCTATAACTATTAACCAAATTACCTACTAACACCTCCCCACCTCCAATAAAACCCCGTGTAAAACCTCCTACTCACTAGATATACAACCCCCCACCCCCATATAATACACGTACCCCCCATTAAATGCCCCCCCCCCCCCCCTCCCCCCCCCCCCCATCCCCCCCCCCCCCATATATAAAACACTACACACACAAAAAAAAAAAACCCCCCCCCCCCCCCCCCCCCCCCCCCCCCCCCCCCCCAAGCAGTAGAAAGCTGTTTGCAAGCACTTGTATTTACTCGTGCTCAAACACAACGACTTTTGTCAGAATCCGTCTCCATTATGCGGTGTTGTTGTTAAGATGCAACAGTTCTCGTATCTGCGTTACAAGGTTAATGTGTCGGAACAGTTGTCTTGCACTGTAGGGTGTAAAACGAATGATCGCGCGTCTAGTAGGCGCTGAAACCAGTGTTTGTCCCATCACGCATTCCCCTCCCCACTTAGCTAGACTTGCATCTCAGTAATTGAGAAGATTCTCGATAGTAAGCGTCACTCTCATGCTATCAAGTTTCTCATATAAGCTCAGTAACTAATATTACTTTTCAATCCCAGATAAGCAGCATCACAAGTTATAACTATACATTATCTAAATCTGTGTTTAGTGTGTCCATCAATTTATAACAAGACGTGTGAACCAAACCCTCTAATCACCAAAATCCCCAAAACCATGACTGAAAAATTAACACTGTAGAATCACTATAGATTCAAAATATCCTACTAATTACTACCACAAAGACTCATGTAACAGAACACACTCACGCGTAAACACAAGCACTAAAAGTACTATCGGTATATTCTAAATAGTAAGATGAAATAAAACTGTAATATATACAACATATATTATTATAAATACATAAGTTGTGTTTGATAAATAAATCCCATACACAAATAGAATAAATCACTTAATATGATCATCCACGACAGCTCAACCCCCGCTACGTAACACCTCACCAAAACCCACTGTCACCAACTCTACCACAAATATGAATAATAAATACAAAACTAAAGTAAACAGAATAAATCTCTCACAACAACTCTTCGACATAACACTCGATCCACACAAATACTATATACTAATCCACATCAACTATACAACCAACCACAGTCCAAGACCCACTACGTCACAACCACATATTACCCACTTGTCGTCACCCTCAATCCACATCCCAACACTACGCAAATCTACCAGCCCTACAACATAAACCTCCCAACACTGTTACAGACTTGAACGTCATCATACAACACAATCGTCATGCCCACCACAAAACTCACGAAAAAAACACCACAGCACTACGCGTCTATACCACTATCACTATCGCGCTATGTATACTCACCATACAAGAAACAAAGTTAAAACCTCATCCACTAATGTCATACTTAATCCATCACTCACACACTCCACACACTCACTCAAGATAGACAGATCAATCACTTCAACCCAAACTACTCATGTGAACAACTACTCAAGTACCATCAGTATCACCTCTCACTCGAAACGTGTCTATACCAGACACATATTCTCCAACCATCACACAGTAAATAACAGATGTAAATCTCTATAATCAATAGTGTCAAGTGTCAGACGATAATCTTTGTCTTGTGCTCCCTCTAACCACTCTGACTCATCACCGTTATTCTCTATGTCATACACCGTCCCCTCCATGACTCAGACATTATATATATTATGTCCAAATCTCGCCTTGCCACTCTCGCTTGATACCAGTATAATTGTGCAATACAGATTGCATAGTATCTACCTCCGTATTTGCTCCTATTGTGGTTTCACCTCCCACACCCCTTTCACTCATTATCGCCATCCGCCTCCATCTGACAAAGTCACACAATCACCTAAGTCTGATCACCTGAAGTTCGTCAAGTCCACCCCTAGTGTTCTCTCATCACTCCGTCGTGTCACGCCTCGCCTGCCCCCACCATGTGCTCTAGAGTGCCCTATACGCTCATCATCCACTAGTGCCATAGTCACAACGTACAACGCGCAGTGATTTACACGTGACGCCACAGATCATCCCCACAGACGTGTATCCCCCCAACTCACACAGCCACACAATTGCACACTAGTAGAATGTTCTAATACCACCCCCCCAAGAATTATAACTCCATATACCCCAAGTCCACCCCCCTAGACGTTGCGATAGACACTCCCCTCTGTCATACAAGAATAGTCTCTCCTACAAATTGTACTATAATAGAACCACCGTTCACCCCCACCAATACTGAAACATCACTCACTCTCACTCAACCCTCCTCAACATACTATAGATCACTCACATCTCTCGCACGCACCGAAGAGACCATGATAGAATCAGATGTACATACCTTGATAAGAGCGCACTCACGTACATCCTGTCATCCAATGAGCCGCGCCGTTATCTTGCCATGTCACCTAAAGTGCCTTAATCCGCCTAACACACACTATCTCACTCACCTCCCTCTTAGAACAAAACATTATCCTCATGCACTAGTATCTTATCAAACTCCTGTCAGTGTCTGAGTCATCCCTCCCCAAATATGATTGCATATTCTCTAACACTCATACATCTCACGCCAGATTCTCCCATGATCATCCTCTCACGATCCATAGTCATATATCCATATTCAAGTATCAGATATACCACTCACAACACCCACGCCCTGATACTTGTTTAGTCTGTCACAACCCCATCAATCAATTATTGCAATCGATAGATACCCCCTGTGCTCCATTGTCTCCACGTGTCAAGTCGCATCGACATTCACCCCTACCCCAGACTGTATTCACCACACAGAACAATCCCAGATCTCTCTGTCCAAGTCTTGAACACCATATTACAATAAATGCATCATTACCACATCAGTAGTAAAAACACCCACATACATCACTACTATAGATCTAAAACGCTCTAAATGACCAGGTCATCTCATATTGTTAGCTCATCCCACACCTCGATCACTATACCACTGTCTACAAAACGTCTTGACTCAGTCCAAACGACATCTATGACATATATACTCTGCTAATAAACACCACTCTGCTGAAATCTTACACATAAACCCCACACGCTACCTCGCTAATAGCCTGCTATCTAAACGAATAGACCACCACCCCCATACTATACCCAGTTATAGTATACAGTAAACACACAAAGCTCCAACAACCTCGTTATCCCCCCGCCACCCACTCCCTCCTCGCCCGCATCTCACGCCCACTGCCTTATTCCTCATCTCGACCATATAGAAGAGAACTTGCGCACATTGGTGGACGCAATTAATAGAGCACTCATGAATATGTCGACTCATATTTCAAGTCACATCCCCTTGTGACTAAAAATGGCGATAGATCTCCTATCAACCGTAGTAGAGTGTTAGAAGATCTCTCGATCTGCAATCTACACCCTTACATGTATGTTCAGATCATGGAGAGTATCGTCTATCCTACTCAAGTCTGTAACGTGTCCATCTGTAGTCTACTGACTTAACTTCACATGACACTGAGAGCTCCTGCTAACACTCTCTTGAGATCTTTGTCTATACCTTGTACTTCATGTCAAGACTACACACATACCCCAATCCTTTACCGTGTGTCTTACTATAGTTTGACTCTCTACTTTACATGTCAAGTGACTAGAGACACCAATTCACTCTGCTACCACTGTGAGTATTTAATCCCATATGTACACTAATCCCAGACACATCTGTACTGATAGTCTAGACAGCCCCCAAGCTCAAACAAATTCCAACCCTCAACCTCAGATTTAGTCCGACACATATCAGACTGATACGATACTTTTATGCTTACTTATGCTCTTAACTGAACCAAGACTCCTTAGGTTTCCCCGACAATCGTCTGTAGTAATCTTGATAATTACTCACTTATTATAGTATCATGACATACTCAATGTCCCAGACACTTTTTTCAAGTAATTCGTAGAGATCTAAGCCATGTACCTTTTCGAGCATAATAATCTCGCGTTACTATGACCATTGTTAATCTGCATTACTTACTAATACATTAATATTACAACCAACTGAATGTGTAAGGATTTCGACCACTGTTACTACTCGTAACCTCTCTTGATATACTTTTC
Source organism: Timema cristinae (assembly GCA_039000515.1). NCBI lineage: Eukaryota > Metazoa > Arthropoda > Insecta > Phasmatodea > Timematidae > Timema > Timema cristinae. The sequence goes on along the minus strand of JBCFYV010001319.1, from coordinate 66,004 downwards.
CACTGTCTCTATAAATGACAATTTAATACTACAACATACACTAACTGTGATCCTTCTCACTGAGTCCATCCACTTAAGCTATCTAATCTACAACCATAAACATAAAGTACATGTCTCCCCCCCCCCACCCCACCACCAAATTTACCCATCTTGTTATTCATATGAATTCAATCAAGAAATCAATATCACCTAACAGCCCACATTGTGCACACTCCTCCTTGAAGTTCGCCACTACCTCGAATAATAGTCACTATACGCACCGAGATCGGGTATAACTCGTTCCTACTGTAGAGCGTAATGTCGAGAGTTTGTATTGATATAAACCAAGTCTGAAGACTAGTGTTAGACGCACACTAAGACTCTCATGTGTTAGAGCTACTGACTCATAGACATGAGGATACACTAGTGTCTCCACCCTGTATACATGTCGAGGTCAGCTCTAGCTGACGTAGCGCAAGTCAATGTCTAACACTTCTCACTAAGCGTTGTACACTGCATGTGACACTAGATCTGTGCTAACGCTCGATGCTCGGTAGCTCTTCTCTAGTCATGATGCATATATGAGTTGTCGCGGCTATTGAAAATCATGTGTCAGTGCTGTTGTACTTCTGAGTGAAGCCTAGTAGTCTATGTTGTCTACAGTCAGTGAACGGGCTCATAAGTCATGTTAGTGTTCTGAGAGCGAGATGAGGAGGGTGACATAGCGCTGTTGACTGCATAAGATGGTGTGTGTAGAGTGTGAGCTCTACCCACTGAATCCATTATCGATGTCGCCTGAGTCTTATCTCTCTGGTCGTATTTGATACCCAGATAACACATCAAAGGGTACGCTGAGTATTGATGTAGTGTGTCATTGATGCGACTAGACGCGCTCGTGTGCTTTAAGTCCTATATAGGATCTCAAAATTACGGTTACGTCTCAGCTACGTGGTTCCTCACTCCTCCGACGCTCGAGTCTTGTCTACTCATTGTACACTAAGTCACTAGAGTTTGTCACTCCTTTTCCACGTCTGTTGAGACTGCTGTGCTCGTGCGATCACAGTTGATCCGCTATCCGCAAGTCAGTGCTACGTGGAATACGTCGCGCCGCGACCGCATCCTTAAGAATCACTACATCGACTGCATATAAGTGAGTGAACAATAAACGTAGAACGATGTAACCCGTCGACTAATATGTGAGTGACTACCTAAGTGTTCACGCTGTAGATATCAGTGGAGTAGACTCTGTGAGTCCATCATGCTCTCATATCTTGTGGCTCTCCCACTGTGTGTGAGTTCAACTCTACTGGTGTCGATAGATACATCGTGAGCCTTGTCTCGCGATACTGTACAAAACCTAGTATTAGTAGTGACACCTTGCTAGAGTCTCCGAGAGTCAGTCTGTGACTCCTCTTCACGCGTCACACCATGACAAGATGTCACGCATAACGAGTCAGAGTCCTGAGCACACGTGCTGTGCTTGTCAACGTGTGCACAGCTACGAGATAGAGTAACAGCATTCCCTCGCTTCACAGACAGCGCAGAAGCTGTCGTACACAGGACTCCACCATAGAAGAGAGCACAGTACTAGCTCCAAACGCACTGACACACACAGAAACTAAGCTTCTAGAGTCCGACGCTACTTTTAGTCTATCGCGCCGTGAGAACACGATCCCCCGACTCCAAGACTATACACGTCCGATCCGCGGACCCCTTACGCCAATGCCCTGTAGATACGATACATCTCGACTACACCTGACTAACGCATCTAAGTGCTAGGAACCTGTTCAGCTTCCTGGCAGATAGCTCCATAAACCGAATGTCCTCACTCATCGCAAATACATGAGCTAGGCATCTCCTCAAGTACTAGCTTCACAGAGCTGTCTGACAGACTCACGAAGCTAGATCGACTCAGACTCATAGTGTGTCGGTACAACTAGATGTTACAAGAGTGTAAGTGCAGACCTGACTGGCACTAACTACCCGATACTACTAGACTCAGTAGACGGTCACGACAACACGTAAGACTAGCCTACAGATATCATATATATATAAAATATATCTCATTATATATAATACATATATAATATAAATAAACACCTGACCAAGCTACGATCAGCTAACTTGTTCGTAACTATAGTTCAGCGAGAGACAACTACGATACAGCCTAACGTGTCGGTCTTAGTTCAGTAGCGAAAAGATAATTCATCAGCTACATGGGTCGGTCAATCTAGTTCACAGTATAGAGCTAAGCTACCGATCACTGAGCTAACGTCGTCCACGGATACCCTTGTTCCAGTACGAGAACTACGCTACACAGCTACTCAGCTATACGTGATCCAGGACCCTACAGTCACACGTAGAGACACTAAGCTATACGATTACAGCTACTCGTGTCAGACCCACATTTATGTTAAGTAGAGCTAAAGCTCACCGAAATGCTAAACATGTACGTCACCTCTTTCGTTAGCTAGGAGACAGCTACGACCTATGCCCCTTCAACAGTGTCAGACCCTTAGTTCAGTGAAGTACAAGCTACGAATCAGCCTATCAATGTAGCGCTCACTTTGCTTACAGTAGGTGACAAGCTCCACACGAATCTGCCTAAATGTCGGACCCTTGTTCACTCGTCAGAAGTAATAAGCTATCAGACTCAAGCTAATATCGGTGTACCCGCCGGGACCAAGTCGCCTTCAGCTCAGAGGGTAACTCGCTCTACTCGACTCAGCTATAGCTGGTAGGAACCATTGCTTGTTGATAGACTTACCATCAGTGGGTATTAACGCGAGACCCTAAGGAGTCAATCTGTCTAGTATGTTATGAGCATGACGGGGTTGTCTGCATTTTAATTCCTAGTATTGGCGAGGACAACTCAAACACTTACTCTCATTTCTGAGCTCATTTATTTATGGAGGAGAGTCTTAATCAATCTCATCAGTGGGGTACAATGTCTTAACTTAGTCATTTCTGAACCTTATTTGTTTACTGCGGGCAAACCAGTTGATGGCTAAGAGGGTGCTCCTGTTTTTACTTGTTTTTTATTGAAGGGAGAGGTGTCATTCTCGGTCTGGTCATTCCAATTCGGGTCAAAGCTCCGACAATACGTTGTGAACAGATTAACTTTGTTTTCACGCAACTTAAATCTTTCTTGCACTAGGCTTGACGCTTTCAGTGTGAACAGGCGGTGAAATCAAAGAGGATCGTGCAAACGCGCCATGCGGATAAATCTAGTTATCAAGTAAATTCTAAAGCGTTTATTAAATTCTCGCTGTAATTTATTAGAGGGTGACCATGGTGGTACTAGGGGGTAAGGTGTCGGACCTCTCTTCCTGCGACGGGGTCGGGGTTCAATCACTACACGGTCCCGGCCACAGATGCTAGCTGTTTTCCAAAACCTTTCTTCACCCTCTGACATAACGTGTATTTAATCACACAACTTGTTGATGTGGGGAATGCCAGGCCACTCCCACTCAGTGGTTCCGGATTCCACGTTAAACTGTAGGTCTCCCATTTCATCTCACAATCACCCTACCATTACACATTAGCGTATTGCGTAAACCCGAAAGGGTAGTAGATACGCGTGCTATTATCTATATAATAATAATATTAAAATAATACATATAATATTATTGGAGGTATTTTAACGTGCACTTTAGGACCGACTGATTATATCACACACCGAGCACTTATATGAGTAACAATAATATTTCGTATCTGGAGATATTTCCGAAATCAGGTAGTGGATTTTGTCAAAAAGTCTGATATTAGATGCTATGTGTGATAGCTTGAGGCATCACTTGATTTTAATTCAAACTATATCTTTATTGGGGTAATTAATGCTGAATGATTTTTTTTAAATGATCATTTTTCGAGAAGGGCTTTAACAGTTTGTTTTAAAATTGATTGCGGGGTTTTTTAAATGATAAATAGCACTGTAGCCCTTTTTTTGGACCAAAAAATTAATCTAATTGTAGTACTTTATTTAAAAATTTAAATTGTTCGCAAATGCGTCGGTAAATTTGTCGAATGGATATCATCGGATGTTTTACGTGTAGTTTATATATATATATATTTGTTCTTTCTGATAATGATATTTTCGGTTAGATTACTGATGACTATATGAGAAACTGATGCAAGTATTTTTTACCTCTTCATTATAACACTCAGCGCTGCGCCACACGTTTTACCCTACAAACTCCATTCTTAAACCTCAGTGAGAAACTGTTGCCTTAACACAACACCGCTAATGAGATGATTTGACAAGAGTTTGTGTTGAGCACGAGTAAATACAAAGGTTGCCTTGCAAACAGATCATGTTGTCTTTATTTTGTTTTTGTGAGCTTCGCGTTTAATACCATAATTTTATATCATAGGTTAAGAGATGAGGAGGGTGAGTTTACAGAAAAATGTTCTCGTTTTTCCCATGGATTGAGAAACAATTTTGGGGAAAAAACCCTCCATAAATTACACTCGACGGAAAATTCAACCACCGGTAAGTGTGGCACCCTCAGTTTTACCCGTGCGATTGAGTTTTAGCGATAACCCCGACTGGGTGTGATTTTCCAACGTGGCTTTTTCACCCCATCTTCAGGGAAATAATATCGAACGCCCGCGTTAAACGAAGTGTACACTCTAGTCAAACCTCGAGAACTATATTTTAGTGCATACCACGGTTAAAACAAGACTGCCTTGAAGTGCACTCCTATCCCCTTAGGTGTCGCGCGGTCTTAGTGTCAGGCTCCGCAACTTCGGGATTCGCGCGGTGACTGGAAGATGCGGTTCAAACTCAGCCGGTTGCATTGAGGAACGGTTTTTCCACATCCTCTTCACGCTGTTTTGGGTTATTGATAGTTACCACCCTCAAATCCTTAGCCCTTAGATGAAGTCGTTATGAGTATGACCTGGTGTTAAAAATACCACATTCACTGAAAGATGCAGTCTATACCTTGTCCGTATAATGTGCACCAAAGTGTAACGGGCAAGTATACGGAGTTTCAGTTGTCTGTCTCACTTGAAGCGTGAAACACATCCCGAGATTAAAGAGGGAGTTTGTGCGACCCTCATTGCGCCTCAAAACCGTTATTTACAGTAGTTTCGGTGAGATACAATAAGGTCCGATGGTCCTTTTTCTCCGGTCACGTTACTCCTCTTGCGGCGCAAACCAGAATTGTAGCCGTGGGAAAACACCGCTCTCTGTGTTATTCTTTATCAAACCACTTGCAAACATCGAGATAAATCGTTTATAGCGGACAATTAAACTATATATAGTTGTTCTTCGCTTGTAAGACGCACCTTAATATTCCAATAAACACCAAGGAAATAAATAAAAATAAAACGCTAAAATATCAAATTATTATTATTTTTATTATTATTATTATTATTTATTATTATTATTAGTATTTATTATAGCATAACACGTCTTACTACCCGTTCGGGTTTACGGTTCATGCACTAATTACAATAATGGTTTTAGGTTAGGTAAGGTTATATTAAGAGGAAGTGTCTACCGCATTTGTGTGTAGTGGAGAGTGGAAAAACAATTCTGGAAATACTACTCTTAGTATATGCGACCGAGATTTCGACTCGTCGGCAGTATATCTAACACGTTAGTGACAACTTAAACATGCGGCCACGGAGCGGGTTAGTTAATGGGGCTATTAGTGTGTGAATAGGGTTTCTTTCTCCCATCTTGAGCCGCTTGGAGCGTAAGATGTATTTGTACTATTGAGGATTTTAGCGCACAACCAAGTTCGCGGGTGGCTATTATATCAGTCACACGTCCATACATACAAGTGACTATGTGCCTAAGTATTGGTGAACGCTATACACAAGCCGCACTCGCATCTGCCGCGCCTCATGATGTGACCAGCCTCTCTGAGATCCCGCAATCTCGAGTGTCCTTTCCTGATCGTGTAACAATAGGTGTACACACTCTCTACACCTCGCGCACGCTGATTCGAAAACCCCACATACCTTGGACGTCCTGAAATAGCTATCGAGCAGTTCGACGAGCACTCTAAAGATACATGATCGCGCGACTTTAACCTATCATATGTCTCGCTTAAGTAGCTGTCTGTAGAGCTCTCCGCCTGTCACTGAATAGTCTTCTCGTCACGTCCGCTCTCTATAGGTGCAGTAGATACACCATGCTCTACAGACGCCGTATATAGAGAGTTATACATAGATAGATCTCAAGAGCGTAATTATCGAATGCATGTCCTGAACCGTCCTGCACGCGATAATTTCTATGAGTGGGAGTGAAAGGACCACCAATTTTGTCAAGAAAGGTATTTTAACATACCTTCTAGGGTTCTTTTACATGTCCACAATTACATGGAACGACAGGTTTACTTCCCTCTGTAGGAGTTGTGCTACAGGTTTTTATCGCTCAGGAAAACACAGTACGAACTTCAGGCGGGCTTTGCACACGATGGGACAATAATAATATGGCGCACACATCTGTGAGCCAATATAAAGTCAACATTGAGCTGCACTTGCAAAATAAACCACTCAAACTGCAGTATCCCTCCCCACTTTAGAATGTTACAGTCTACATTTGACGAGCATTGCCCACACAACCAACCTCTGCAGTCACACACCATTTTGCTATCTCCGCTACTGTCTCTCATGCAGATGCTTGCAACCAACACCTGCGTCTCTCATCTTACATTTATTATTGTTATTTAGTCCACTGAAACAAATCATGATGGGTATCAATGAATCCAGCACATTCTCACATAACACACCTAAGCACCCAATTTTTTAACAAACATAACATAGACATCCGCAATCATCACATTCACCTTTAATACGCTTCACAAACCCACTCGGTGGCGCCATGGTTTAAGGCTTCACCTGTAGTATAACCACTAGACTACAATAAATCTTTACCAGCGCATCAATAGAGGTTCGAAATAATCTCATCGCGAGTTCTCGGAGTGCGTTTTCACCTTAATGGGTCTCTTAAATCTTCCTTGTATCACTACTCAGCTTGTAATCGCGAGGTACACCTTTATAAATATAACATTCCTACCTCCCTGAAACCATTAACGGTGCAACTAGTAATAGACGAATAAACCTGAAACGGGCAGTAAGACGTACACACACACACCGCGTCGCCCCACTCCCATCATAAACTAGTATCTCACGTCCCAAACACTAATATAATATACAGTGCTGTTTAACAAGTAAGACCTCTATTCAACTGACTATTGTTCCCGCTATATATAACCTTAGTAGAATAGTATAAACATGTATTATACCACGGCCCCGAGAGTTTCGCCGCACATGTGTGAATCCCCAGCTCTCGATTATATAACATGACCATGACCAGATGCAAGAAGGGATGTATCTACTACACATAGTCTGTATACAACTACCTCTCATCTCTCTTCACACACCTTTCAGTGAGAAATCCTACTCCCATCTATACTTTATACAATATACATCCACCACTCCCTGTGTATACTTAACTCACACATCCGCCGCGAATTGGACTATCATGATCTAGACAACATGTTACCACACGTGACGCATGCTTTCACACACAATATCGCACCATACTTACTTCACTAGCGACTACACCTCCTATCCTTCACACTTCTTGTACTCTAACATCAATACGCACTCCCTATCACTCGCATTATTTGATACTCATCCCACTAATACTATAATCCTCCGTACTCCACAGATCAATTCCTCACTTACATTACATCATAAAAATTAGATTTTACCACATTTCGGAGTTTCAACCTCCTATTTCTATCACACTAATACTACTATCACTATATTACCACCCCTCTCACCAGTATCATACTACACCTGGCAATCTGGCTGCAGCGATCCCTCTCGCAATTAGCTTAGTCTCTCAGGACTCTCTTTCTTAACTCTGTGCTAATTTGGCTAGAGTCGTCACATACTTCGCGTAGACGTCACCATCTCATCTAAAGTGCTGTGTTCAAATCCGTCATAGCCACGTTTTTATTACTGACGTTTGTCTAGATCTCGACTGAATATATAAGAAAATCTACTATTCAAATTAAGGTCTGGTATTGGGATGACATGTATCTACTTCTTCTAGTGTGTCGCTTCCCATAGAAGCTACTGCCATCCTCAGAATGTACGCGCATACGTGCGCTACCTACACAAAAAACCAAACTATTCTTATGTAAAGTTACTTTACAAGATAGTAACATATATACATTTTACATTGATTTTGAAATGTTTCTAACGTATTATTTTAAAATTAATGTCATCGGTTTTATGACATATAAATGTTACAATATTTAAAATAGGCTGGCAGGTTATATTATTCGCATAGTAGAAACTTTTAGGGTATAGTATGTTAATAATAGTTGCGAATATTGAATATAATACTGAATTCTGATTACTTAAAAGTGATTAATTTCAGACAAATATATTAAAGCAAAGGGGGATTGATCCGTGACTTGTGTAATTTCAGACAAGGCATGCTTAACAAATGAGCTAAAGGTGGAGTGAGTCAAGATCATTTAACTTCTGCTCATACAACCTGAGAAACATTTTCGAGACAACAAAATAGTACATACAAAATGAAGATGGTTCTTAATAAGACGAACAATCGTTGTATATGATGACTCAATACAATAATAGTGTTTACTTTCAGTTACTTATCTTGTATAATGGCGTGTTATGGCCATCTCATCGCCTAAACCTTGACAAGTCATGGTTCTACAGTGTTGTCAAGATGAAAATACTCAGTCGCAAGCGAAACCAACAAACACGACTCGCAGACAGAAGAAACCTTTCAAAATTAGTATGTTTCAGTGCAGCCTGTGTTTACGGTATGCTCGCAAGTTTCACAATTAGGGTTCAACTCTCCTCTGTCCTCTTCTCATTACATTTCACTACTTCCACTTTCGTCTCTATCCGCTTCCATACTTGTCTCTAATATACTCCATCCAAAACTGGTCTTATCAAGTGTTGTGTTTGTTATTCTATTAGGTTTTATATCGCTGCGCCACAGAGACAGCGTACGTCGTATGTGGTTAGCGGAGAAGCATGTATGTGGGCGATATGCAATTACCAGGTTTAACCTTGCACTGACGGGAGTTTTAGTCACACTCGAATTTCATCCAGGTTTGGGTACCCACATGTGTTCACACAAGACACCACTTGCCCGTCTAGCCTTGACCACACTCAACTACACGAGTGACGTGGTGTAATTTAGTAATAAATGTACCTTTATTTCGTGTGAAGTGACAGATTTATTTTTAGCGTCACGTCCTACTACCTATTCAGGTTTACTTTATGTACAAATTACGAAAATGGATTAGGGTATGAGGAGGTAATATTTAGATTGAAGTGTACCAGTATTTAATGTCTTGTATTGATCGTGGCTAGAGTCACACATCAGATGAGAGCAGCTTGTATTGATCGTGGCTAGTGTCACATATTCAGGATGGAGAGCGCTTGTATTGATCGTGGTAGTGTCACACCTCAGGATGTGAGCAGCTTGTATTGAGGAGGCTTGTGTCACATATCAGGATGAGAGCCGCTATGCTATTGATCGTGGCTAGTGTCACACCTCAGGATGAGAGCAGATTGTATTGATAGTGGCTTGTGTCAACTCAGGATGAGAGCAGTTTGTATTGATCGTGGCTTGTGTACATATCAGGATGAGAAGCAGATTGTTTTGATCGTGGATAGTGTCCATATCAGGATGGAGCAGCTTGGATTGATCGTGGCTAGTGTCACATATAGGATGAGTGCAAGCTAGTTATTGATCGTGGCTAGTGTCACACCTAGGAATGAGAGCAGTTTGGTATTGATCGTGGCTAGTGTACATTCAGCGATGAGAGAGCTTGTATGAATCGTGGCTTAGTGTCACACTCAGATGAGAGCAGATTGTAATTGATCGAGGCTTAGTGTCACCATATCTGGATGAGAGCCGCTTGTATTGATGTTGGATAGTGTCACACCTCAGGATGAGAGCAGTTGTATTGATCGTGGCTGTGTCACACCTCAAGGATGAGAGCAGTTTGTATTGATCGTGGCTAGTGTCCATATCAGATGAGAGCAGCTTGTATTGTCGTGGCTAGATGTCACACCTCCGGATGAGAGCAGCTTGTATTGATCGTGGCTAGTGTCCTATAAGGATGAGAGCGCTTGTATAGTCGTGGCTAGTGTCACACGGCTCAGGATGAGAAGCTGCTTGTATGATCGTGGCTGTGTAACATATCAGGATGAGAGCGCTTGTATTGATCGGGCTAGTGTCACACTTCAGGATGAGAGCAGCTTGTATTGATCGTGGCTAGTGTCAACCTCAGGATGAGTGCAGCTATGTATTGATCGTGGCTAAGTTAGTATTACTCGGGCGTCTGATGACGTCATCACTCCACATGCCAGGGAATGGAGGGAGGGCGGGATGGATACTGCTACATGTTTTATTTGCATGTACATGGGGGCGTTCACCTAAAACAAAACAACAACATTGGGACTCACTCGGTGGCCGCGTGGTTTATGGCACTATCCTCGCGTGACTAGCTCCGATGACGGGGAGATCGAGGTCGAATCTCGGACGAGTGTTTCTTTCCAATTGGTTTCACACAAATTCGGTACACTTAATAGGATACAGCTTTCCTAATTCCTAATCATTAAGTGTAATTAGTCCATAGGGTAAGAGGCGGAGGGGTAATGTCTGCTTCTCCCCACCTCTTACATGCTGCTCAAGACTTGTCTAGTTTTAGTTTCCCGGTCTTACTAAGTGTTAGGGTTTTACACATTACCACGCTGATGAATGCAATGAGAGAAGGTAGAATTTAGAAGAAACGTACCCGCTTTTGGCTGAGGAAAGATAGATTTATGAAAACCCACCCTAAAACATTCAATCAAGAGGGGAGCACAGATCTCTCCGTCAACGGAAGTTCATCTACAGCTAGAGTGAATCTTGGACGAGGTTCGAACTCAGTACATCACAGCTAGGTGACATTTTGGACAGAGTCTCTGAGCTCAGTACAATCTACAGCTTGAGTGTCATCTTGGACAGGAGGTCTCGAACTCAGTACAATCTTCAGCTAGTGTGACATCTGGACAGAGGTCTCGAACTAGTACATCTACAGCTAGAGTGGACACCTTGGACAGAGGTCTCGAATCCAGTACAATCTACAGCTAGAGTTACTCCTTGGAAGAGGTCTCGAACTAGTACAACTCTACAGCTAGAGTGACACTTGGACAGAGGTCTCGAACCAGTACATCTACAGATTAGTGTGACACCTGGAAGAGGTCTCGAACTGTACAATCTACAGCTAGAGTTACACCTTGGGAACAGAGGTCTCGAACCCCGTACAATCTACAGCTAGATTTTACACCTTGGACAGAGTCTCAACTCAGTACAATCTAAGCTAAGTGAAAATTTTGGGACAGAGGTCGAATCGTACAATCTACAGCTAGATGACACTTGGACAGAGGTCTCGAACTCAGTACAATCTACAGCTAGATTTTGACCCCTTTGGGAAACAGAGGTCTCGAACTCAGTACAATCTACAGCTGGGTGAACTTGGACAGAGGTCCGAAACCATTTAAAATCCACAGTTTAGTGACACCTTAGACGAGGTCTCAACTCAGTACAATCACAGCTAGAATGACATTTGGAAAGAGGCTGAATCAGAAAAATCTACAGCTAGAGTGACCCCTTTAGACAGAGTCTCGAATCAGTACAATTTTACAGCAGGTGACACTTAGAAAAGGGGCCCTCGAATCAGTCAAATCTACGCTAGAGGGGACACCTTAGACAGAGGTCTCAAACTCAGTAAATTACAGCTAGGGGGACACCTTAACAGAGGCTCAAAATCAGTACAATCTACAGCTAGAGTGACACCTTGGCTGAGGTCTCGAACTCAGTACAATCTACAGCTAGAGTGACACCTAGACAGAGGTCTCGAACTCATTACAACACAGCTAGATGACCCCTTAGACAGGGTTCGAACTCAGACATCTACAGCTAGAGGAACTTGGACAGAGGTCTCAAACCCCGTACATCTACAGCTAGAGGGGACACTTGACAGAGGTCTCGAACTCAGTACAACTCAGTAGGGGTGACATCTTGGACAGAGGTCTCGAACCAGTACAACACAGCTAGAGTGACACCTTAGACAGAGGTCTCGAACCAGTACATCAACACTGAAGGGCATCTTGGACAGAGGTCCAAAACTCAGTCAATCTACACTAGAGTGACACCTTAGACAGGAGGTCTCGACTAAAAAAACAATCTACAGTAGAGGGGACACCTTAACAGAGTCTCGAATCAGTACAATCTACAGCTAGATTGACACTTAGAAGAGATTCAAAACCCCATACAATCACAGCTAGAGTGACACTTAGACAGAGGTCCCCAAAATAAAGTACAATTTACAGTAGAGTGAACTTAGCAGAGGTCTCAAACTCAGTACAATCCTGCTAGGTGCACACGAACTAAGACGGGAATGGGGGGAGGAAAAAAGAATAAATGAGGAGAAAAAGACCCTTTTCCCTTAAAAGGGGTGCTAGATAAGAAACAGCATTGTTTCCCATATAGATGGGTCAAGTTGGGCCCCCTCGCGAAGCACCAGCACAAAGGATGCGACGTCGTTAGCCGGGCATCGTGACGTTTTCAAGCGTCCTTTTAGCCACTTGTACCACCTCGAGTCGTAGCACTGATCAAGTCTTGTTGAACGAATAAGGGGGTGGAAGGGCTTCCCCCCCCCCCTTTCCCTTTTTTTGAACCCAAAAAAAAGTCTTAGAAAGAAATGGGCGCTAGTGGAATGTGTTGGCGGCCAAGAACAAACTTTTAAAAAGGGGAAAAGTTGGGCAAACTCTAGGTTCCCTTGACGATATTTATTAATGTTTTTAAATAATTTTAAACCCCAAGGTTTATTGCCGATAATTTATTTTTTTATTAAATTGCAAAAAATGGCCTCAACTCGCAATCTTTTACCATCCCACCTTAGCTCGCAATCCTACAAACCACCTTAACCCGCAATCCCTACCATCCAAATTGACTAAAGTCCGAGGGTGAACTCTACAGATGAGTGTTACTTTTATGGCCAATTCATTTCATTTCTACATTACGAAAAATATAGTTTTGTTATGTGTTTTAAAAAGAGTAATTTGTCATGTGTGAAATCAAAAACCCAAAACCCTTATTCCAACCCTCTTGCTTTATGCGCCGTGAAACTCAACGAATATGCAAAAAATAAACACACCCCAGGGAGATGTTCCTACTCCCGCGCGTATCGGGGGAAATTTTTTTCGCTAGGGAGTCATTCATAATCATTATTATATTCTGTACATTCACATGATACAGAATTATCAGCTCCCAGGCTACATTGTCTAGGGGCTACTTCGCAATAGAATAAAACTGCGATGACGGGGGGATCGGAGTTAAATCTCAGTCGGTGTATTTTACAATATGTTTTTCAAAGTCTTGACGCAAAGGGGCACAATTCCTTTAATTTTAACCTTCCTAATCCAAAAACCACTAGCGTAATTGTGCATAAGATTAAAAAATGAGCGGGCGGGTTTATTAAGTACTTAAAACAAAAATCAGCTTTCAGCTCACAGATAACTTAACCCAACTTAAAGCTTTTTTCTTATTTCCCCAAAACCCGAGTGAGCTAAGAATAGATGAAGGGGAAATACTCTCACTATCATCATTTAATCCTCATCATTTGTTTTCACCCTTAAAAAGGGTCAGTTTAGAAAAAGACTCATCTTCTTTTTATCTTTTCCCCCATTTTTATCTTTCCCTTGCACACGTTTGTTTATCTGCTCCTCCCCCCTTTCTTGGTCTCCTTTGCGATATTTTCCACATACTTTTATTCCCATCATTATTTTCGGCATGTCTTCTTTTCTATCCTCTTACAGTCCATTTCCATCTCCCTTGTTTCCCCTTTTCATCCCAAAGTACCTTTTTACCAACCACTCTTTCCAAACTTTTGTTCTGCTCTTTTGTTTAGAAAATAGTCCAGCATATTTCCCGGGTTTAAATTGCATTACAAGTTAGGCTATTATTTTCGCCAGCTGAGATAGTGAACACAAAAATTTAAAAGTTACTCATCACAATATCGTATCAAGAGGTTGTAAATCGTGTTTTCGTGTTGGGGAAATAATTATTGCGGGGTAAGAATATTACACCCGGATAAAACCTTGGTCGTTGATAGGTCGGGTCCACGATCGTTGTGAGAGCTCGGTTTGGAATTTCAAGAACCCTTTAAAAAAACGTGTTCCAACGTATTCACTCAAGAGACGCTGAACGAAATTTAATCGTGTGGGGCAATTGCTCTCCTATCGACATCGCAACTTTTGATATTTAGTTTTTGTTATTTTTTCCGATGGATTTTTAAATTTTTTTTACTTCTTCCTTTTAAAGATTTTTCAGAGAAATAATATAAATCTACAATAAATGGTACGTTGCACCACAAAAATTTTCACTCTCCTTAAAGTAGAGGCTTTTATTGGGTTAAAATTTAAAAAGACATGGAGATTAATTTCAGTTCAAGACTTGAATCAAAAACATATCTCCAGCTCATAGCTCAAAAACCCTATTGTTTTTATAAAAAAATATATTTAAAAAAAGGTTTTAAATTTTTTAATACTAAATTTTTTTAAATTTAAATTAATGATTCGTATTTAAAAATATTAGGGGGAGTTGGTTTGGTATCCTTGGCTTTTCCCATGGAAAAATTAAAATTGCAATTTTGTTTGTAGTATTAAACAGTGTTTAAAATACAAAAGTATCAAATAATTTGAGAAATTCAATATTTTTCTTTTTTTTCCCCCTCATTCTAATTTTGGGGTTTAAAGTAATCAGTTCCAAAACCCCCCTCGGGGGAGGGGAGGGGAGAAATCTTATGCAAAACTGGATCCCAAAATTTTTTAGCATGATTGGTAAAAAGGTTTCACTCTAGGAAGATAAGACACACAGACAGACAGAGGCACACAGACAGACGGAAACCAAAAACCACTTTTTCTTTTTTAAAAAGGGGGGTTTATAAAAACGTCGACTTTTTATCAAATCTCGGGTTTAATTTTTGTTTATTGATTGGGGGGTCGAGAGAAGTAAAACCGGGCCTTCATCGGGGACAATCACGCCGAGTTGATGTTAAACATATTGAATCTCCCGAACAGGTTGGAGTGTCATGTGTACACGTATCGGCTGGCTCTTGGTGGACGTCAAGTGGCGGCCGGGAAATAGGGCGCCTCAGAACAAGAAGGGAGGAACCCCAAAAAGGGTTTGAGGACTGAGACGAAAATAGAAGGAAAAGAGACAGCAACCAGGAACAGTCAAACTGGCAAGTTAGCTTAAAACCTCGCCCAAATTTATTTTGACCCTTAGTGCAAATCCGTCTTTTTTAAAACAATCTTTAAAGGTTTCCCAGTTAGTAACTTTTTTTACTTTTTGCTCTTAAAACAATTCCTTGAGATAAACCCAAAACACCAGGTAACAAGGCTCAGCAATGTCAGATTTAGAAGGGTGGGGCATCATATCTTTTGTAATAATTTTGTTAAAAATGTGAAACATTAACTGTATTATCTACATTTACGGCCATTTTATAAATATCTAGTGTATTGGGGTACACATATTGAAAACTCATATTGTGATAAAACCAATTCGGGAAGATCAGCAAATGTTTTTTATGTACCAAATTGATTCAAACTTTTATTTTTCTCTTTTATGGAATGCCTTGTGAAAAATTTAATTTTAAAAAAATTTTAACAAAAGTTTGTGAGTAATAAATTTCCAGTATTTTAAAAAAAGAATTGGGCAACAAAATGCTGTAAAAATTTTATTTGTGTCGTTTTTAAAGGACCCTATTGTCTAAAAATAAAAATAATATAAAGAGGATTATTCTTTTGATCAATATTTGTTCTGATTACAATAGCATAGTGATTTCACATGTGTTGAGTCCTGAGTGGCTGAAATTTTGTTCATTATAACCATATATGAAATTGACTGGAATTTATTCCAAGAAAATAACAATAATGGGGTGTTTCTTTTCAGACAATATTCGCAATTTTTGTTTCAGAAAAAAAAACCCGAATAGGGGGTGTTGTCATTTATAAATTGTCTCAAAAAAATACTTTAATTTTTTGCCTTCGCAAAGGGAAATTTTTAAAAAATGAAAAAAATATAAACACTCAAATTACTTAATGGGGCTAAATTAAATCTTGTTTATTTTTTTTAAAAATTATCAAAGCCTCGTGGTTTGTTTTAAAAAGTAAAAAAAAAAAAGTTTTAAAGTGATATTTAGTATAGTAAAAAATTTAAGTTCAATTTGGCAGTTTTTTTGTTTGTAGCTTACTACATAATCACTTTAAAATAATAAATTACCTAGGGGGGTCTTGGGGGGTATACTGCGCACTAAGGATTCAATAGAATCTGTTCAAACCCAAACCCCGGTAAAAGATTTTTATTTAACGATAAGATTTCTCGGTTTTTTTTCTTTTCTTATCACTAACCGAAAAAGGGTTGCGGGGAAAATCTGAGGGGGTAAAGATAATTCCAAATTTGCGCAGGGGCTGCCTGCTATTTGGTGAACAAAACAAATAGGACCCTGTTCTCAATAGAAAATCTTACAAATATTTGTTTCCAGCCCAAGTAGTGAGGGAAGTGCTGGTGACGATTTACTCCAGAAGACCAAACATTCATCCTCGAGACGGAAGATTATCTGAAGGATAAAAAAACCGGACCAGTGGAAAAAATAACTGATTATTTTATACCAAAGGGAGTAGGTTAATTTAGTTACTAAATTTAAATAAAAAAATTTTAATATATTCATCATAAAGTCATGTATCTGAAGCTATCACTTTTGATAGTATCATCAAAAAAACAAATAAAAAAGTGAAATGTTTTCAATGTGGCCGCAAAGAAATATGTTTGAATTTTCGACTGTTGTTCCAACAATTCGGGTTTTTCAATAGCGAGAGCAATATAAGGAGAAATGTTACCAATTCCTGGAAGTTGCAGAGTAGGTCAGTTTAAAGATTTCCAGCAGGATACTGATATCAATAAAAAGGGCAGTATTTAAAAACCCCGCACAAAACCATCGGTCATAAATCTTTTCAATCTTTACAAAATGTTGTTTCATAGTCAAACTTAGTAAAAAAACCCTAAAAGTGAACTCGCGGTACCAGGATAGAATACATTTGACAGTTACAATCTTACTAGCGATACCAGGATAGAATTTACATCTGACGTTACAACTCTTACTAGCGATCCCGGATAGAATACTTTGGGACAGTTACAACTCTTACTAGCGATCCCAAGGATAGAATACATCTGCAGTTTACAACTCTTACTAGCGATCCCGGGGATAAAATACATCTGACAGTTACAACTTTTTCTAGGGGGATACCAGGATAGATCCCATCTGACAGTTACAACTTTACTAGCGTTTACAGGATAGAATACATCTGCAGTTACAACTCTTACTAGCGAAAACCGGGATAGAATACATCTGCAGTTACAACCTTACTAGCGATACCAGGATAGAATACATCTGACGTTAAAACTTTTACTAGCGAAAACCAGGATAGAATACATCTGACAGTTACAACTCTTAATAGCGATCCCAGGATGGAATAACTTTCTGACAGTTAAAAACTCTTACTAGCGATACCAGGATAGAATACATTGCAGTTACAACTCTACTAGCGTTTCCAGGATAGAATACATTTTTGACAGTTCAACTTTTAAATAGCGAAAACCAGGATAGAATACATCTGACAGTTAAACTCTTACTAGCGATACCCAGGATAGAATAAAATCTGACAGTTACAACTCTTATTTGCGAAAACAGGATAGATTACATCTGACATTTTTACAACTCTTATAGCGATACCAGGATAAAATTTCATCTGCCAGTTACAACTTTACTAGCGATACCAGGATAGAATACATTCTGACAGTTACAACTTACTAGCGATACCAGGATAGAATACATTGACGTTACAACTCTTACTAGGGGTACCAGGATAGAATACATCTGACATTTTACAACTCTTACTAGGGGATACCAGGATAAAATTTCATCTGACAGTTACACTCTTACTAGTGAAACAGGATAGAAACATCTGACAGTTAAACTCTTATTTAGCGATACATCTATTATTTGTTCTAAACTTTTCAAGAATAGATCATACTGTAAAATAAATATATTATATTCGAGGTATTTGACTTTGCACTTCTGAACCGACTGATTATATCAGTACACGAGTTTTTTTTGGAAACGAGAGTGAAAGAACCTACCAATTTTGAGGAAAGGTATTTACATACCTTCCCGGGTTATTATACTCCCACAATTGACACGGGACAGACAGGCTCTTAATATCCCGAAGGAAGTTGTGCTACAAATTTTTATTCCCCAAGGGAAAAAACCATTAACCCTGCTGGTTTGAACCAGGGCCATGGGATCCCGAGCAGCACTTTTACTCCAAAAGGGACCGAGGGAACCATAGAGGAAAAAAAAAGCTATTAGTTTTTTAAAGCTCTAGAGTGTGTGTGTGTATAAAAATTTCCCTTTTGATATTTCCCTGTGTTGTTTATGGGGAGGGGTAAAACCCGAGTAAAAAAGGGATGATAGTAATAACAACCCCCCCCTCGTGCGTTGAGCTCGCCAATCCTTCTATGGACCACTTTACTATCGCATTACAGTTTATGTATCTTCCTTTAATGCAAATGCAGTTTTGTTATGGTTCACTACATTGTTTTTTATGTATAGTAATATTTTTTTTGTTATTATTATTATTATTATTATTTTTTATTATTATTATTACCGCGTCTTACTACCCGTTCGGGTTTACACACTTTTCGCTAGTGTGTAATGTAGGGTGATTGTGAGATGAAATGGAGGACCCACAGTTTAACGTGGAAAACCCAACCCCGGTGGAGGCCTGGCATTCCACCCCGTTCAAGTTGTGATTAATACAAGTCTTGTCAGAGGTGAAGGAAGGGTTTTCAATAGATAAAACTGTGCCCGGGGCGAGGATTTAACCCCGGACCGAGACAGAGGTCCGACACCTTACCCCTAAACCACCCCCCCCCCCCCCCCCCCCGGGCACCCTTTTTGTTGTTGTTGGGTTTTTGTTGTTTAGCACCACGTCTTAAATGCCCGTTCGGGTTATTCGTCTAATTACGTTTAAAAAATTATGAATTGGGAAGGTTGAATTTAGAGGAAGGAACCCGTATTTCCTGGAAAACCATTTAGGGGAAAAAACCCCCCCCAGTTATATCCGGGCCGAGATTTTTGAACCCCGATCTCCTCGTCCTCTGAGTCTAGTTCAACACGGGCTAGCGCGTTAGCTAACCCACGCACCAAAGGGGGGTCTTTTCAAAAAAACAAGTTAAGAATTTGTTGATATGTGTATTTTTAAAAATTTTTTTAATGTAATTACCAATTTAGCAGTTATATACCATGACAGTAAATAAACATCAATGAAATAATCCCCGTCAAAAATGTCTGTACTCCCTATAGCGCCGAAGAGATAGATATAAACTATCCAAAAATTTAAAACAGTGTCGATGTACCCTTATTTAAATTCACTGTTGTTTGCTACTTTCTATTTTGTTTTCACGCTGAGAAAAAATGTAATAGTATATTATTTGTAAACGCAAATATTTCTACATTTATTATGTTTAATTTAAAAAATTTCCAGTCAAAACTGAGCTGTTGTTCTTCACAGATGATGTCAATGGTAAATGTGTTCATTGCAAGATAAACCAATCTTTGGTGTTTTGAACACACAAACACGCATGCGCACTTAGCGTTCTCTAATTAAAACCGCTATTGCACACAAAAGTGAGCGTCATAAAATTGTTCTTGGGTCGCGACCTTCAAACCAAGCCCCAGGGTTTAGTTCCACAAAAAACTAACTGGGAGAGGGACAGTCGGAAAATATCTTCTACCTTTTATTACACGGGTTGTACTGTACTAACTACGCTAGTGTGATTAGGAAGGTTATATTTAGAGGAAGTGTATTACATTTACGGGGAAAAACCATTTGGAAAAAGAACCTCAGTACACTTGACCGAGATTGGGAACCTCGATCTTCCCCATAACCGGCAATTAGTTTACTGCGAGAGTAGCCCCTTGCCCATGCGGCCCAGATCAGTTGCAAAACCAATTATTCACGAGTTAACATGAAAAACTTTGTTTGTCAAGGTTGATAATTACTTAATTTTTGGGTTTTAGATTCTTAGAAGAGAGGGGGGGGGGGGGGAGTGTGACCCCCTGGCAGGCATCTTATACCCGTTCCGGCTATACGCATTACCCCTTTCCCCCGACCTGTTTTCTAACCTCAATCTTTCCCGTAAACCAGAAGACCAGTCTATTGCGGGGGATGACGTCAATAAACAATGCGGCCAAAGAAAGGGTTATGAAAACATGTAGTTAAGGTGTACTAAATTGGCGGAAAGTTCCCCCCCGCGTGCAATCATTATTATGTTGATACCTAAAGTGGCTGACAACAATAGTTTTATCATGAGACCGCTTTTTTTTGGGGGGAGGGGGGCGGATTTTCCAGGACATTTAAAAATTATTCGTACAGTCGTGTTAGTAATAGAGGTTTTGGCGAGACTGACCGTAAAATTTTATAAACGATCGACGTGGTTAGCGCGCCGTGGTCCCCCCATCTCACACTCCCCTTAGTTTTCTTTATCTGAGGAAATTTAACGTGCACTCTCTAAACCCACTGATTATATCACCACAGGGAAAATTTCTTAGAGCGAGAGCGAAAGGGCTTCCCATATTTACCCGGGGAAAAGGGTATTCTCAAAAAACTTAAAGGGTTTTCTTTTACATGTCCACATCGACAAGGGACCGACGGCTCACTTCCCCTCCGAAGGAAGTTGTGCTATGGATTTCTTATCGCTCAATAAAAATCCCTTTGCCCCGGCTGGGTTTTAACCCCCGAGCACTTTGTCCCAAGAACATCGGGTCGGGAAATTTAAATTCATATTGAAAATTGTAATCTACGCCTTACAATTAAAGCTTTATCTTTTGAATGACCTAGAGTTTTTCTCCCTGCCGGCTATTTTAACAACGTTTGAGTTGGGGGATTTAAAAATGTAACTAGCTACCCCCCAATATTCTCACAAGAATATAAACACCCTAAATAGGTCTACACTTGAACAGACAATGGTTTTAATTTTCTTTCCAAAAAATTAGAATATATCCCTTTAAGGGGAGTCGCCTTTTCCCCATACAACCAATGTTAAATTATGGTTCACTTGGGGACATTTTTTTCGAAACTATAATAGTTAAAAGAAAAGGTTTTTTTTTTGATCCATCTATAGGAATATTCTAACAATTAGACAGGGAGATTTATAAAAAATTCAAAAAAAAATAATTTATATTAATTTTTAAATATGTTAAATATTTTTTCTAATTTTCCAACACATTTCACATATTTATATAGGTGTAAAATTCTGTTTGTTATATTTTTAAAAAAAAAATTCCCCTTAAAATGTGCATAGTTAATTTCCAAAGTAAAGGGGAAAAAAATATATAGTGATATTTGTATGGTTTCTGAAAAAAAATGTACCTAAATGAAAATTAAATTTTAAAATTAGCTGTATAGCGGACTACCTTAATAAAATATAAATTATCCAATCCAATCCAAACCCCAAAACAATAAACAATAAAATAACACAGGTTAATCTACAATGCTATAATGTGATCGAGTCAGTGATTATTTCTTAACACTATCAACATCACAGGGAGCCTTATAATATTATATTTTACTTTAAATAACAGCCGAAATGTGCCCAGTAAAATTTTTTTTTAAATACAACATAATTCCAAATTAGTTATTTTAAAATGAAATAAATTATTAAACTTATCGCAATGTCACTGTTATCATAAAAATGAAGACTGAAGGAAACCCCCCAAAATACTTTTTTTTTTGCTCTAACGAAATCTTGAATTTAATATCTGTGTTAATCGGTCACGAATAGTCCAAATTTTAAAACTATAAAAATAGACGCCTTAATTAAGATCAATACGTTTTGTATATTCGATATCGAATATTAAGGTAACACAAGCGACATAGTTTAAATTTTTTTTTTAAATCTGTTATTTGTTCGAGAATAATATTGTACAGTCTCAATGTGAAAGAAGCGTCTTATAAGCCATTCACGGTAGGAATTACTCTCTGTAAGGTTTTTTTCATACCAATATCCTACTATATAATAGATTTCTGGTAGGTAAAAAGGCCTTTCAGAAAACAATTCCTACGGTGAACGGACATTACGTTGGTTTGGAATTTTTGAGAGGATGAGAGTGGATCGAGTGACGAAGCAAATATTGAAGGAGAGTGTGTGGATCAAAGAAAGGGGTAGCCGGGTAAGACGTGGTAGACTAATGTGTGAAAAAGAGAAACATTAATAGTTGTAATAATTACTCTTGTATGGATGTGAAGGGAATATTCAAGGACAGGGAAGTGTGGAGAATGTTAGAGAGGATAGATTAAGTACGGAGTAGTTGTTTTTTGAGATACTATGTGCACAAGATTATGGCTACCCTGTATGGGAACCGCGTGATTAGTTATGTATGTTATTTGTCAGATAATTCAATAATTTGAATGTTTAGCTAGCTTTACGCTTACGCGAGTTAGCGCCTGTACTTACCTTTAACCGGAGGTTGTGTCACAAGTGACAATCTCGCACAAGTTTGCAGCGTAAGAGAATATGCATGGTTCTGAGAGTCTTGATCATTGGCAGATGGTTTACTGCTCTGTTTATAGCATCATATCTTCTGTGCCTAAAAGTACACCAGTGTTGCAAACATTCACACAAACACATAACCTCTGTCAATCACAAGTTGTTCAACATCGCTAGCATTCTCGGAAGAAACTAATTAGTACGTCACGTCTTACTCCTCGCTGGATGAAGGTCGAATATAAAGGAAATATAACAATTAATAAACATCGATACATGATCTTAGAAGAGGTTTGAAAATATTAGCATAAAAATTTCACTCGTTCTAAGAAAAACGGGTATTTCCAAACGTATGATTGTCCGCAAGACCTGTCCGGTAGCTAGCGCCATCTACGGTTTCCGTGATCTATCTGTTCTTGTTGGCGCGGAAGGATACTTTGGTCGGTTGTGAAGCCACGCCACATCTTTCACCCCCCCGCCCACCATCCCACAAAATAGGTTTTAGACTTGCACTCGACAGGACCAAGGGCCTAACTACCTCTTACTAAACTAGAGTTGTCAAGATACCGGTTTTCTCGATTCCATTTATTAAGTTCACCCCCAATTTTTCTATTCTAGATTTCAATTCTCGAACATTTCCTTTTCCATTATTTTCTCAAGTATCTAACTTAATATAAAAATGTATGTATTCAACGTCATAACATAGCAAAAAAAAATCTAAAAAATGTTAATAGTATTAACAAAATAGTTCATTTCTAGTTTTAACAAATTAAAATATATATTTTTACCAAGTATTAAAGCAAATTATACATAATTGGTCAAATAATTAGGAATTACAATAGTAAGCCTGTATTTTTACCTAAAAAAAAAGCCTCCCGTAGTAAGCATTTATACATTATTTTTTAATAAAATAATAATAAACCATTTCTGAAAACACAATCCTTTTAAATTACCAAATAGGTCGCTAACTGGGCCAAAATATTGAGCAAATAAACTAACATGAGAGATAATCGGTTAATATTTTTATAGAGCTAAAGAATCGAGGGTATCGAAGAATCGAATCCTGATCATCTCCCTGTCACAAACAATTCATTATATTACGAAAGTGGCGCCTTAGCCCGTACGGCCACCAGACTAGGATGTAAAAAAAAGACCGAGAGTAATGTATTTATTTGTATTTTACAAATGATATAATGATGCGGCAGTTATTCGTATACCACTTACCTTGCTTGATTCCACTATGGTGTGGTTCATAAACGGCAGCGTCATAGTGCAATAGATCCAAGATAGTCTGTTTGACTTTCAGAGTAAACAGAGTGTTCATAGAGGTCATGATGACCTTAAAAAAACCTGACAAAAACTCGTTGAACCCGAGATCAAGCAACAAAAAAACTCAACAGCAATATAATTGGAAGTGCAATTATAAATATTAGCTTCATTTAGAAGATATATATTTTTTTCTAGACATGACATGAAACGTCAAAAAAACAAAATTTCCCGACAGCTAATGACTATAAACAACAACTTTACAGATAGTCACGGAAGGTATTAGCCACTAGATGCGATCGTTCAGAAAAAAAAAATAACGATCGCCCGATACTAAGTCGTACAAAACGAACTGGTCGATCAAACATTGAGAAAATAACACAATTTTTAATCAACACCCTTTATTTAAAAAAATTAATAAGTAGAAAATAAAATCTATATTTATTCAAATACACATTTTTGTTGTTAATTTATATAAGTTGTAATAAATTAGGTAAATTAAAAAATAGTGAGCAGGCTTACTAAGAAGGATTGAAACAACTATCGGTAATTTTCAATGTCTCACAGAAAAATAGTTTCGTAAGCACACGGAGATTTACTTTTTAAATTCACGGGTATTTAACCAACAAAGTATTATTGTTTAAGTTATTACTAATTTAGTGTTCCTACAGTCAATTTTTAATAATAAAGCCGCCTTTTTATTTTAAGTACTTCCATATTACAGGGTTCCTACAGTATTTGTAAAAATATTCTCCCTGACTTTTCCCTGACTTTCCCTGACTATTTTCCCAAGTTCCCTGACCAATTTCTCATAAAATTTCCATTATAACTTTACGGTACTATACACGTGAAAATATTAATTTAAATAAATTTATTTCGGCCTCCTCCCCCCTTACAGCCGACCTTGCCTCACCTCTCATGGAAGAATAAGAAAGCAGACATCTTGCCAATCAGTTGAGGGAAAATGATGGAAAAATAATCCCTATCAAAAATTTGTAACAAACTTGATTCCCTTTGGTATCATGTGCAGAAATACGTATTAAATAACAGGCCACTAAGAACATACTAAAGAGTTTGGTATCATTACAGTTTTATTTTACCTAAACTGTACATTTCCTGAACTGAATAGCTTACAACAGGAACTCTGTCTGCTTTAATATTATTCATGTCTCAAGTCAATTTTATTTTTATTAAAATTATCACTATAGTCATACAATAAGAAACTATGTTAATATTTAATAAAGTGAAGCTTGCTTCTTCTTCAGTTCTTGCAACTCCACGTCTATTGCTTCTCGTTTCTCTTCAGTTGCCATCATTAATTTTTTTCTTTCTCCTTCTAAATCTTTAACTTGTATATCTAATTTCCTCTTTTCTGCCTTCTTCTTGTCTTTTTCACTTTTTTCTTGCTTCTTCATCTCTAAGTATTCATGATAGCGTTTCCGAGCACCTCTCACGTAATCCAACATCTTTTTGCTAATGTGTATATTTTTAATCCCTCCTGCTTCTTGTATCTCACCATGAATGTGACGCTGTGCAATGACTGTCTTTTCATGCATGTTTTCAACCAGTAAAGATTTATTGACTGAAAAACCACCTTCAACGTTGCATTCCCATGCGACAAGACAAGGCAAATCTTTATTACTTCCCAAAGATGTTTGTAGTTTGCTTCTCCTATTAGAAAGCTACCATAAATAGTGTCAAGTCCTACTTCATCACTAAACTGATCACAAGGACGAAATATTTCTTGAAGCTCAGATTTTTTGAGGTTGCAAAAATGCAAGTATTCTTTCTTGGCATTTTCAGCCAGAACATCATTTATATGTTTGCATGGTTGAGTTCCTCCAAAAGAAAAGAAAATCTCTTCTGGGCCAGTTGAGGTGAATGTTGAATAACACAAGGATCCAATGAAGACAAACCTCTCACAGCTTTCTGTTTTAAGGGACTTTTTCTTGTAGTTTTGCAATCATGGTGTTAACATACTGCGGCACTCATGTATAAATTCTAATTTTTGTCTTTCTGTTACTGTGATCGCAGTTTCTCCTAACAAACGTTTTGTTGCAAAATCCTATATCAATATTTTTGCTAAGGATCAAATTTTCTGATTTTTTTTGTGTCAATAGACAGTAACTTTGGACCCGTGCACTTCATCAGATCAGGTTTCACACAACGATTCATAAGGTATCTTAGAAGTTTCTCTACAGCTTCAAAAAGATATGGAGTCATTGGTTTTGATGTCTGGAACCGTTGCAGGAAAGGCTGACATTCATCTGCAATTGTCTTGCAGAACGCTAGTTTACACTTTAGGAATGGATCACAGGCTGCTCTTTCAGTGTCTCTACAGGTTTTTGTTTTAGGAAGTTTTGCTTCTTTGAGAAACTTAATAACATGTCCCAAATTTGTAATGCCCTTTGAAAGCACTTCGCATTCTCTAACCAACGCACACCACAGAACTTCAATGGAAAAGTTGTACACCCTGTCAACTGGGTGAACAATGCTCGACGAGCTGGAGATCAGTGAACAGGTAGTACATGTGACGTAATAAGCTACTTATATCCCAATCAACAGACTCTACTCCTGTTCTCAAGGAACCATGAACAACATGAAGCCCACATGTTCCCAGATTTAGCAAACTACATACATTCATTGTCTGTTACAGATTTGAGGTGTTCCTGAAGAAGTGTTATAAACTTTAAATTGACATTTGGGCCATCCATTGACACTTGTATCAACTTAGAGAGTGGAAGAGGAAAATACCATCCAGAAAATGCTTCATAATTCTTCAGCATGCTCCTATCGAAAAACACACGTTTAAGTAACGACTGATGACTTTATGATTTTCCTTGTCCCAGAATCTAATTACAATGTCCATCTGTCCTCTTTGAATAACTTTATTCAATGCCTCATCAAAACAAATTACAAAGTTGTTACATGATTTAGGCGGTCCAGTAAATTATTATGAAAGAATGGAGCCAAGCCATGCACAATGAAGTATGCAGCCTTGTCTCCACCAAGGGTAAAGGCATTGGCAATGGAACACTCGGGAAACATCAATTGAAAAATTGTACTTAAATTATTGCACGAATTGAAAGACATTTTTTTGTCAACAACTTGCATAGCCCAAATGACTTCCGCCTTAGTTATATCATCTTTTATAACAAAAGTGTTATGGTTTCTTTGAGGCACTACACTAATTTCACTTTTAGCAACAGCTTCCTTCTGCGACGTTACGATTTTCGATGAAACAGAAAAACTCTTCGAGCAACCAGCAAATCATCACTAGGTAGAATGTCTTTGTGTGCCAGAGATTCTCTTGAAACTGGGGAGCTCGATGAACCTGAATCACTTGACTTTTTGAAAAAAAAGTCAACAGAGAGCGTTGATTTGTCAAAGTTTCAAGAGTTTTGATATGATTGGTCCCTTTTGCATGGGAAGCTAATGCTTGCTTTCCCATATTACTTAAGTTTATAATTTTTTTGCACACTTACAAAAAAGCCTGCAGCTTATTACTTCAACACCACTTATCCGTATGAGAATTCAGGAAAATGGTCTGGCTTAGCCAGAGCTGGTTAAAAACGGTTTTTTTTTTAGACATTGCTGGTGTAGTCTAATCAGTCCTGGTGCACTGTATCAAACTATAACGATGACAAACCTGAACAAGAACAAAACAAGTGATCACTAAAGTTAAAAGAATTGTCAGTGCAGGCTAGGAGACCTCTGCGTTCACATTATGAAATAAAAATGCTACCAAAACTTGTGTTAGGGCAATTGAGCATGGTAAGTGCGCCTCAGCTTTTCTTCATTGGGGCAGTGGCTTATGACGCAGTAAATAGAAAAAATATTTTCTTTGTTTTTTCTAAGTGTGACATGAAGACATGAATTGTCATTTCCTGACTTTCCCTGACCTTTTAAAGCTTCCCTGACTTTCCCTGACTATTATTTTTTTCCCTGACTTTCCCTGACTTTCCAGACGTAGGAACCCGTATTAAGGTCTCGTAACGCCTCGACCAATATTAAGGGTCTCGTAACGGCACTATTAAGGGTCTCGTAACGCCTCGGCACTATTAAGGGTCAGAAACACCTCGACACTATTAAGGGTCTCGTAACGCCTCAGCGCTATTAGGGTCCTGTAACGCCTCGGCACTATTAAGGTACCCGTAACGCTCGGCACTATTAAGGTCTCGTAACGCCTCGGCACATTAAGGGTCATGTAACACCTCGACAATATTAAGGGTCTCGTAACGCCTCGGCACTATAAGGGTCCCGTAACGCCTCGGCATATTAAGGGTCATGTAACACCTCGACACTACTAAGGGTCCCGTAACGCCTCGCACTATTAAGTCTCGTAACGCCTCGCACTATTAAGGGTCCCCGTAACGCCTCGGCACTATTAAGGGTCTCGTAACGCCTCAGCACTATTAAGGTCATGTAACACCTCGACACTATTAGGGGTCCCTAACGCCTCGGCACTATTAAGGGTCTCGTAACGCCTCGGCACTATTAAGGGTCATGTAACACCTGACACAACTAAGGGTCCCCGTAACGCCTCGGCACTATTAGGGTCTCGTAACGCCTCGGCACTATTAAGGTCCCGTAACGCCCGGCACTATTAAGGGTCTCGTAACGCCTCAGCACTATTAAGGGTCATGTAACACCTCGACACTACTAAGGGTCCCGTAACGCCTCGGCACTATTAAGGGTCCTCGTAACGCCTCGGCACTATTAAGGGCTCGTAACGCCTCGGCACTATTAAGGGTCCCGTAATGCCTCGGCACTTTAAGGTCATGTAACACCTCGACACTATTAAGGGTCCCGTAACGCCTCGGCACTATTAAGGGTCCCGTAACGGCTCGGCACTATTAAGGGTCTCGTAACGGCTCGGCACTAATAAGGTCTCGTAACGCCTCGGCACTATTAAGGGTCTCGTAACGCCTCGGCACTATTAAGGGTCTCGTAACGCCTCGGCACTATTAAGGTCCTATAACCGCTCGCACTATTAAGGGTCTCGTAACGCCTCGGCACTATTAAGGGTCTCGTAACGCCTCAGCACTATTAAGGGTCCTGTAACGCCTCGGCACTATTAAGGGTCTCGTAACGCCTCGCACTATTAAGGGTCTCGTAACGCCTCGCACTATTAAGGATCTCGTAACGCCTCAGCACTATTAAGGGTCCTGTAACGCCTTGAGCTATTAAGGGTCTCGTAACGCCTTGACACAATGCCAGTCTGAGCTCTCACAAGCTTGTTAAACCTCAACCAAGTAAACATGATAATTAAAAACTATGTCTTCTAAGGACCTATTTATGATTTATAATTCTAACTTGAGAGGGTTATATTAAGGCTGTACCCAACAAAACATTGTTTAAGGAGGAAGACTGGAGCTGTCTGTGACAGTGAAAGCTGTCCCTAAAAATGTGTTGTGTGTTTTTTAGTGCTCTATCTAAACAATTGCTACTCCAGTATCATCAAGTAAGTGTTGTTGGCTATCACTAATAATTCAAACCACATTTAGCCTAGTGCTCTATTCCAAAATACCTATAATTAACTTTATTAATCTTAAAATAAAAATGTTAGGTACTTAGTTTTTCGTTCTAAGTATATTAAATGTACCCAATTGTTTTTCACAAACCTCAAAAATAAAGAATAATTGTGGCCCTTGGTGAGAGGTAGTTGTAAAGGTCCATATTATCCAGATGATTACATTGAAGCGCTAAGATATTACGTACTTGAATAAGAATGGGATTTTTCACACGTTTCGGCTCTACAATGGAACACACGAGTATTGTCTTATGACGAGGAGTTGGGATCAAATCTCGGTCAGGCATGATGAGGTTTTGTTCAATAGTTTATAACTTTACTTTTTAAATGGCCTTGTGGTATAGTGGCTACATATTCTGGCTGCTGACCTAGAGGTTCCGGCTTTCGATTTCCGGCTAGTAATGGGGAATTACCCACACGGTCACCAAGTTTGGATAGTTAGACTTAGTTAGGTTGTGTTACCCTCATACTCACTATCACCAGCAAAAATTCAACCATTTATGTCAGGAACTTCTACAGGGTGTTGTTGCAACTTTTTTTTTCAAACGACACAATTTGTTTATGTCTATTTATTTGTTTAATTTTTATGTTTTTACTTTTTTTTATATAAAAACTCATTTAATTACTCCAAATGGGTGACCTGGCGGTCAGTGGAAGGTTTCGGTCTTCTGACTGCGTCTGGGGTTCAATCCTTGGCTGGCACAGATTTATCTGATACCAAACCTTCCTTCGCCTCCGACAAGAGTGTATTAATCACAACTTGTGAATGTGGGAAATCAAGGCCTCCACCGGGTTCGACCCACTTAAACTGTAGGTCCTCCATTTCATCTCACAATCACCCTAACATCACACATTAGCAAGTCGTATAACCGAACGGGTATAAGACGCGGGGCAAAATAATAATTATGACTTGACGCCCGCCAAAGATGACAGAAATCGTCACCGACGGCGATCGTTAGCCAAAGGTGTGTTGCACATGAGACGTCGTCTTAAAAGGCCCACCTCACCGTCCCCCTGTCCCAATCATCCCGAGACTAAAAAAGGTCCACAAACCGGTCGAGCATCAGACACTATGGGGCGATAAGGAACACTGTGCGGGCTGGCGCGCTACTGGTGGCGGGAGCGACTCCTACAAACCCGGACGCTGTCCTCGCCGACCCGGCGCAGGTCGACACTTTGGTCACTGCTTAAGGGTGGGGCGTGCTCCGAGATAACAGACTTAAAGGTAAACCGTACCAAAGTCAAACATCATAAGAAGCTTCTTTTTAACAAAACAAACACTTTTTTTTGGGGCAACTTTTGTTAACAACCGATTTCGGTGGCCACATAATCCAAGCTCACCTCTCAGTAAATTAAACTGCGATTACTGGAGATCGAGGTTCGAATCTTGCGGGTTTCTGAAGTTTTATTTTTTTAACAGTTTTTAACTCTCCCTACCGCAAATAGGGCTACACCTACCAAATGTAGCCTCCCAATCCCAAAAATCATTATCATAACTATACAAAAGTGTAAAACCCGAACGGTACGAGACTAGGTGCCAAAAAAAAACTAAAAGAAATAGGCAACCTCTTAAATTTGTAATCACGGAAAAGTGATAATTTAAATAAAAGGTGAAAGGGTTTCGGGTAACAAATAATGTAAAATTTAAATTTTCAAAGCAAAGTATTTTAAAAATAATTATATATGTATTTGTAATCGTTAATAAAGCGTGATACGAAAACTATTTATTTCACATTTTCAAACGCGCAAAAGGGAAAATATATATAATATATATATTTTTATTATATATATATATATTTCCCACCTTGGTCATATTTTTAATTGAAGCCATATTTTTCCACACCAGCTGTTTAGGCCTATCGTAGCTTCATATTCTTATAACTAACCTAAGACTAAACACCCAAATCCAGTCCCAAACTTAATTTATCATTTTGAAAGGGAAAAAAACATTCCACCAATGATAAATCTATCGGCCATGTCTGGAATCGAACCTGACACTTACCTCATAAGAGAACCCAACACTGAGCTGATTGGGGGTTTTATTATATGCTATTATTCGCAAAACTTTCACACGTTGTAAATTATTTTTTGTCTGAGGCTATAACATCGGTTTTTACAAAGATGATAAAACACAATCTTACAAACTAACTTAAAAATCAGTTTAATGGGCAAATCAATATACCGGGCCTGGATTTATTTTAATATTTTTTCCCGATCTTACGGGCGGGGGGGAAAAAAAACCTTTGACTTTCCCGTGAAAATAACTTTGAGGGTATTTATATCACGAAATTTCCAATTTTTTCTAACATCTCCGTAACTATTGAAACAATGGACTATAATGCTATAGTGGGAGATAGTATTCAAAACCCGTTCCGGTAACTGGGGGGGGTTTTCCCTAAATAATTTTTCAATCCCCCCTTTCCCATCAAATGGGTATAATTCTATATTCAACTAATCCCCCAAAAAATAAGCGTAATAGCAATAAAAGAACGGGTTTAAGAAAGCGGTGCAAAACTGACCGTATTAAAGAAAACTTGATTTGTTGTGTTCTTGTTCCTCCAGACCTGGCCCCAGAACTCTGGCCACAAACTTCTCCAACCTTCCCCCCCAAGAATGGATTCACCAAGAAGGTTCCAACTACCCGCCCGAGAACAAACAGAAGAGTGGGACAAAATAAAGGCGGTGTTTGCAAAGATACAAGGGCAAAGGGCCCCTCAAAAGCTCCGAAAACCTGGGGCGGCATTATAAATACCGTCATTTGTCAATTGGTACCACAGGGAGGACAAGCAAGGCATTCTGGGCAGGTTAAAAAAAACAATAGACAGGACTTTAAAATTTTTGGGCCCAAGTTTACTACCGGCTGGTTTGTACCTCGGAAACAAAAGGCTGTATAAAAATGTATTCTATGTAAAGTAAAATTTTCACTTCACATTAAACGTTCATTATTTTTTAGTCTTGATTCACACCAAATACAACACACAAAGACTAGTATCTGGCTGACTTGACATGGGTTACTTCGAACTAGCCATGAAATACATATTAAAGGTAAACAACAATTTAATTCTAGTTTAGAAGGAAATATTTGGATAATTTGAGGACAAATTTTTTTTCAAGCATGTACTATTTTTAAAAATTTTAAATTACCGATCTTATTAAATTACCCATATCCCAACCAAACACTCGATTATTGACGCAAAAGTAAAAAAAAGAAGATTCATGAACCGAATCAACGTAAAATACTAAATTTTTAAGCAAACAATGACTTGTAGAGTTTGTTTATTGTGTAAAGAATCAAACAACAAACAAGATCTTTTTATTTTAAACACAATGTTCATTTTACAAAAAAATCGTCTAAGAAAATATCATGTTATTATTATTATTTAATTTTTCCAAATTTTACAGTTTGTGTTTTTAATTCTTCTTTTCTTCATGTATTAAATATTGTGTTTGGTTTTTATTTTAGCAAATATCAAAAAAGTTTTTATATGTAGCAATTTTGAGGTTATTGATTCATTTGTACCACTGCCCTGAAAATGGTTAATTCTAATTTTGTCAATATCCCTTTGGGTTTTTTTAATTGAAAAAAGGGCTGAGAGAGAAAGATGCTCGTGAAAAAGTCGGAGAAACTCTCCTGAATACACACAACAAATTACAAACCTACTAAACGTCAAGATTGTCTAGTACGGCTCCTCGTGGCGAGGAGTGCAGGGGTTTTACCCCCCAGATTTTTTATTATTGTGTTCTTTTCCAAACCAAGTGATTATCTCCTCCACCACGACTTACAAACTAACCTAGTTCTAAAGAGGACTCACCCAGCCATCAAAAGAAAGAGGAACGTACTTAACGAAAGTCAACCACTCGTATCCCGGGGGGCTAAAGATCCCGATTTTTTTACTTCCCCCACCCAAAAACCCGGGGGAACGTCTGGGCTAGAGCGAGACGCCATTTGTGGTAAAAAAAACCATCCGCACAACACGTGCTCCACTTTCCAAAAAATATCAAATTTACTGCACCCCTTTTCCCAAATAGATCACTTTCAGTTTTTTTTCTCAAAACACTAGGGGGGGAAAAATTACCCGGTCAGGGGCGTTTTTTAATTTCCCCTATTTTTTTAATAAATACTGTTTCCAAATAAAAAGAGGACCCCTTTAATATTTTATTTCACTTTATCCGAGGGGGAAAAAACAAATTCATTCAGGGGGAATCAATATTTTTTGGGGAAGTTAATGTCCCCTTTTGGGGATGTGTGGTATTTTCTACTTGTCCAACAAACAAATTAAAAAGCATAATCATAAAATAAAAGGGCAAACTTTTTTTTAAAAGAAATTTAAAAACCAGCATTTTTTTTCTTTCAAAAACGCACCTTCATTGGTCAATTAAAAAAAAAAAAAAAATTTGTTTTTATAAACTATACTAAAATTTAAAATTTGCTACCCCTACTTAATAAAAAGGGTGTATTTTAAGTGTCAAAATCTAGGGCGATCCCCAGGCCAAACATTAAAAAACGTTTAGTAGTTTATACTAGAAAATTTTTAAAGTTCGTTTCGAGCAAAAACAAAATGTAACGCAATTTATAAGACAAAGTTTAACATAACAAAAACTCAAATAAACACAACATTTTTTTACAATAATCGTTCCCTTACCTCGCCTACTTTTTCCTTCTGTTGAATACAAATTAAGTGTTTTTTCCCCCAAACATTTAATTTTAAACCCCAAAAGGACAAAATGTCCCCACAGAAAAAATACACTTTAAAATCGGTGACGAGCCCTTCATGGAAACCCCAAAACCTTTACATTTTTGAGAAAACCTAAAAAACCTAAAACAAAGTTCTTAGACCCTTTCACATATTTTTTCATTTTGGGGGGAAGGGGGGAAAAAATCGCCCCGAGAATATTAACACAATAAAAATACATTCTGTAAAAGGGGTATTTTATTGTACAAAAAATAATTTAAGGGGAAAAATTAAAAACCCAAAAAGTAATTTTCAGGTTAAACCCCTGCAATTTAAATATTAAAACAAAACAAATATATTTGTTTTAGCAATACCATAAAAAAATGTTAAATGAAAAAAGTCATATAATCTTTTAAGGGGAGGGGGAATCACACATCACGTACGCAATTTTTGCTTTTTTTTTTAACAACAAAAAGATACCCCATACAAATTAATAAAATTTTTACCAACATTCGATTTTAAAAAATTTTAAAAACATTTTGTTTTACTCAATAACTTTCAAAAAACCCCAGAACAGTGAGGGGGCTATATCAAAAAATCCAATCGAGCCTTTCCCCCCGAACCGAGCGACCGGGAGATCGGTCGGGAAGAAAAAACCCCCACGCTGCTCGCTCCGGGCCAAACTACTCGCTCCCTGAATAAAAAGCTCCTGCCGGCCCCTCGATACCAAGCACCGCCGCAGTCGCCTGACGTCACTTCAAATCAATTCTTCGCTAACACATCTTAAAATTTTTTCGTTCCTTTCCCCTAAATCCGGGGGAAAAAAAATCCACCCGCTACTACCCTCCAAGGGGAAGGGGGGCAAATATGAAAAGGGGGAGGGGCCCCGGGGCAACAATGGAGTAGAGATGGGAAGGTACCAAATTTCCCGTCAAAGGGCATTTTATCCGGGTCCCCCCGAGGTGCATTTTCTTTTTTTTCAACCTCCATGACGTCACCGGGGAATCGAGACACCCAACTGAAAAACCAAATACGCGGATACGGGGTTTATTGTCAAACGAATCTCCGGGGTTAACTTTTTGTCTAACCAAGTGCTTTTTTAGCCTTGGGGGAAAAAAAAAAACAGACGATACTATTTATCGCAAAAATATATTAGGCTGAAAAAATTTTTAAAACTTTTGGTGAAATATCATTGCCCCTACAAAAAGATAGCCCCTTTAATATTTAAAATTTTTCACGAAAAACACCAATAATAAATTTACGGGGGGGCAATTTAAAAAAAAGGGATTTTTTATAAAAAAAAAACATTCCAAAATTTAAATAAATCACAATAAATTTTTTTTGTCGGTTTGGGAAAAAGGGAATCTCTTTCAAAAAAAAAAACTTTTTGTCGCCCCCTGAAAGTTTTCCTTGATATTTATTTAAAAATTTTTTTACAGCATAAAAAAACCATGGGGAAAATTTTTAGCTCAATTTGAGAATCCTCAAAAAAACAAACAAATGTCTTTGGGGGTTTTTTTTCAAAAAATACCACCAACGAATATAAATTTTAAACAATTAAACATTTTTTTTAGATATAATAAAATTCCAAAAGTGTGATCAATCAATTTGAAAACTAAACACAGTGTTTTTCAAAAATTATTTATTTCAAAAAAAACGAAAATTGAAAACGTAAACAATAACAAACAACAAAACTACCTTATCAACACGCTCGCACACGAGAGTTTTCAACTTACCTTCTCCCGGTCCTTGCTAAATGGTCAGACACGCACTCTCGCAGTAGACTAACTGACAATGACAAAAAAAAAGATCCATTTGAAGCTCATCGAGTGTATTGAGGGTTTTCCCCCCCAAAGGGGTTTTTTGACTCTCCCTTCACAAGCGAGCACATCCTCTAAATGTAACCTACAAATCCCAAATCCATAGCGCATAGCCCGAAGGGGAAGCAAGAAAGGGGTGAAAAAAAAAATTCCCTTTTTTGCAAAAGTCCATTACTAACCATAAAAATTTATTGCACCAGTCTTACTACCCTTCTTAGGTGGGGCCAACTAGCGCGCGAGCGACTAAAAATAAAATAACATTTTGGTTAAAAAGGGGGGTGGCCAACGGAGCAGCACACGCTAGCCCTCGACCCATACAGTTTTTTTACGGCCCTTTTGGGCAATATTATTTATTTGGGTTTTCATTGAGTGCTGAGGAAATTTCATTTTCATATTTGACTTTTTCTATCATAAGGTTTTAAAACACACTTCTTTAAGGCCTTTTAATTGGGGTTAGACCAAAAATTTAATAAATGTTATATGAAACCCAATTTAAAATATTAAATTTTTAAACAAAGGGGGCCTTTACAAAAAGACATTTTTATTTGGAGAGAGTAAAAAAAACCACAACAATAAATAAAGTTTAAAAATCACCTTCATTTCACTGACCAAGATTCGAACCTTGCCCCTAGTCAAAAGCATCAGTGCAACGCACCATTCCCCACTGGTGCGGCTAATCTGATTTTAAACCCCTTCAGTACTACCAACACATTTCTCAATTTTAATTGGATGCACCCACTTTTTTCTTTTTATAAATACACAATATTTTCTTAAGAATTTTCGAGGAAAAGTTCCCCCAATTGTCTTTGACAGCGACATTTTCTCTAACCTAGGGTCTGCAATTACTGCTCGCCGCTCGTTTTTTTGGGCCCACCCATGTTTGCGCGCCCTCGCACCTTTCATCGGCCAACCCTTACGCAAATTTAATGTTAGGGTTTTTGTGATTAATGGGGACCACATTTAACGGGGGTCCGCCACGGTGGAGCCTGGCATTCCACACATTCCAAAAACTTTCAGGGGAAAGGAAGGGTTGAAAATTTAAAAAACTGGCCGGGACCGTATTGACCCCGGGGACCCCAGCACAGACCCTAGACCCCCGGTCACCACAAACCATCAAATATTAGACCTTTTCTAAATTATAAAAAAAAAACTTTTTATGATCTATTAAAAAACCCCTTTTAAGAAAAATAAACTAATTTACGTCACTCTTTTTTTAAGCAGCACACCACTGT
The DNA here is from genome assembly GCA_039000515.1 of Timema cristinae. Classification (NCBI taxonomy): domain Eukaryota; kingdom Metazoa; phylum Arthropoda; class Insecta; order Phasmatodea; family Timematidae; genus Timema; species Timema cristinae. Next base: position 28,829 of record JBCFYV010001319.1, on the reverse strand, counting down.
CACAATTTAAAACATCATAACTATCACTTATCACTTACGTTAACTTTCCAAAACTACGTACTTTTTTTAAAGGGGGGGGGGGGGGGTTGGGGGTGCTCTGACGCCAAGCGAGGGAGGGGAGAAAATGTGTGACGTCACAATAAAAAACAACAGGTGTTATGCACGCCAAACAGCGTTGAATCCCGACACGATCTTGAGCTGGCGAACACATCCAAAAAATGCAATACCTTTACAATTTTTCACTCTTGCAAGGGGGCCCCGAAAGTTTTACGACCCCAAAAAATAGATCATCTCTTATATCTGACTCGTTCATTTCTTTCCCCCCCTTAAACCCTACCTTATCTTAGATAGTTTATCCGCCACCTAAAAACACCTTTTTTTCTTGACGGTTCTATCCGTCCACCCATTACCCCTATCCCTACTTGACTAGTTCATCCATCTACCCTTACACCCCCATCTTATTTTTCTATCTATCCATCTACCTCATTTCACCCTATCTCATCTTGAGCTTTTTCTACCTCCCCTTATTACACCCTATCCCTACTTTACTATTATATCCATTTTCCCCCTCATTACACCCATCTCTACTTGAGCATTCAAACCCTCCACCCAATACACCTTTTTTTAATTTTTTCTGGGTTTTATCCAGTCCACCTTTTTCACCCAACCCTATCGAGCGTTCTATCCATCTACCTCATAAAACCCATCCCTATTTGAGCATTTTAAAAACCAGTCCCTCATTACCCCCATCCTTTTGAGCTGTTCTATCCATCTCCCCCATTTCACCCTATCCCATTTTTTGCTAGTTCTATCCATCATTTTTCCAAACTGCTCACACATTCTCAAAACAAGAAAAAAAAGGTTTAACTAGGAACCAAAAAAGTAAACACAATTTTTTTTTTTTTTGTTTTTAAATTTTTTAATAATTTTAATTCTACAAAATTTTTCAAAGACTTTTTAACCTTTTTTTAGTTTTCTCCTTAATTAAATATATAATAAATACACAACATTATCCAAAGTTCTAAGTAAAATTAAAATATTAAAGTGAATACTAAAAGAATAAAATTTTTCCATTTTCGGGTCCTAAATTTTTTAAAGTATTATGTGTTTGTTTTAATATGTTTGTTAAATGGTTTTTAACTCTTATCTAAACATTTTAAAAACCCTAAAATTTTTTTGGTTTAAAATTTAATAAAATTTTGTATATTTTCCAAAAATTTGTATTTATTACAACACACTTCAACACCCTTTTTAAACATTTACCCTAACATTTTTGATTTTTGGAAATATTTTATAAAATATTAAAAACATTTTTATTTTTTTTCGAGTTGTTCTTGGAGTTGGTCCATTTTTAAATTCAAAAGTAAACTGAAAAAACAAATTAAAAATAAATTTTTAGCTTTTATTAAGCTTTAAATTTTAAATTTAATGTGGGAAAAATAATTTGGTTAAAGAATTTTTGATCTATAAACAGAAAGACTATCTGGACCAAACATCAAAGGGGCCGCATCAACACCTAGAAGGCTACAGATCCTAAGCCCTGATGGGGCGTAATAAGTTTTTTTAAATATGTAAGAGCTTTCAAAGAAATAAACCCCCCCCCTGAAAAGGGGGAATTTTCATTCAACTGTTTGGTTCAAAAAGAGTTAAAAAAAAAGGGGGACATGGGAATGAAGTTTTGGGGCTTTTTTCTGTCACCGGGAGAAATAAATTAAATGAATTTGGGGGGAGCATTACTTCACAAGGAAAACAATTTTAGAATAAGTTTGTAGGAGCATTTACTGTCACCAGAAAACAAGATTAGGAATGAATTTGTGACGACAGTTAGTGCAAAAGGGAAAAAACAAATTAAAAAAAAATTTGTGACGAGCATTTTATCGTCACAAGGAGAAAAGTTTGGGGAATAATTTGGACGACATGTTAGCTGTCACAAGGAAAAAAAAGATTTAAAAAGAATTTGGACGACAGTTATCTTCCAAAGAGAAATGAAATTAAATAATTTGTGAGGAGGGTTTTTTTTTCCCCCAAAAGAAAAAGATTAGAATAAAGTTTGTGAGAGCAGTTCTTCACCAGGAGAAACAAGTTGGGGAATAATTTTGTGAGGACATGTTATTTCCCGGAAAAACAAATTAAAATGAAGTTTTGATGACATTTTAGCTGCAGAAAAAACAAATTGGAAAAAGTTTGGAGGAGCATTTTGTCACAAGAGAAATAGATTAGAATGGTTTGTGAGGAGCATGTTTCTGTCACAAGGAAAATAGATTGGAATAAGTTTGTGACAGCTTTTTAGCTGCACAAAGGAGAAAAAATTGGAAATAAATTTTTGTGACGAGTTTTTTCTGCACGGAAAAAACAAGTTTGGGGAATAAGTTTGAGAGGCATTTATCTGTCACAAGGAGAAATAAATTTGGGGAATAATTTTGAGGACTTTTTATCGTCACAAGAAAAGAATTAGGAAAAGTTTGTGACAGCAGTTAGCTGTCACAAGAAAACAAATTAGAAATTTTGACAGCTTTTTACTTACAGGAGAAACAAATTAGGAATGAAGTTTTGACAGCATGTTATCTGTCAAAGGGGGAAATAGTTTGGGGAAAAAATTTTTTCCGGGAAAGATGGAGTACAGGAGTACTGAGAAAGCAAATGGGAGGAGCAAAAAAGAGAGAGTGTGCAGTAGAGAAAAGGGGTACCAATTAAAGGGGAAAAAGGGGTAGGGAAAAATGGATCCTTTTTCCTTACGACCGGCCACAGCGGAAACATTTTGAAAATTTGAATGATATGATTGATTAAAAAATTTTTAAACCATAACACACCTATGTAAATTTTATGTAGCAGGGAGGGGACCCTTTTAGCTACCAAACTAATAGTATTCAAGGCAAAAAGTACCCTCAACAAGGTCATAGAAGGGGGGAAGGTCAAGAAACAATTTTTCATATCTTTCAAACAGAAAAAATGGGGGTTAATTAATTAATCATTGCCTTCAAAGTGTAATCGGGGTAAAATTGGGGAGGGGAAAAGCCCCCCAAAGTTTTGCCCGGGGGAAGGATAAAATGTAAAATACAAGGGGAGGGGATAAAGGGGGAAAGCAAACCCCCAAATTTTTTTAATTTTCTTTTGAACTATTTTTTTTTCTAGACCTATTTTAGCTTTACACAAAATAAAAAATCACCCCTACCCGTCTATTAATTTTTTGTCATACTTATCTAAATGTTTTCAATGGTACAAAATTCCGAAACTTCATTTTTTAAACCCCGACTGTTGTTTCTTTTTAGCCACATTTTAAAAAAATCAAGTTTTGTAATATTAAAAATAACTACGGTTGGGGACGGGGAGAAAAGGCAGTTTTTTGCTTTTTTTTAAAAAACCCTATTTTTTTGACAAAAAAATAAAATTTTGCTTTTTTTGAAACATAAAATTTTTAAATTTTTCCACAGGGGGGGTATAAAAATCGAATATTGTCGGGGCCGGAATAAAAAACAACTTTTCGCTTCATTTAAATGTTGTAACTAACCCCGCATGCTATTACAGATATTAAAAAAACTTTGAATCACCGGGGGAAAACAAACTATAGTTTTAACCGAAGCAATGTTGTTTATTTTCCAACAGATTTGTTTGCTAGAAACCCCAAAAAACCGGCCTTTTTTGTGTTTCCTAACCCCACCTTAACCTGGTACGAAACAAAATCATGAAATGTTTTTCCCCCAACACCAAAAAAAATTGCAACTGGTTGTAAATTATGCATTTTGAATAATGAATACTTTTATTTAAAAAAAGCACTCAAAAAACACAAACAAAAAAAAAACAAAATAAATATTTTAGCTTACAGAAAGAACCCCAAAATCATGATTGCGTGAATTGGCTTTCTTATTAGACCGAACAAAAGTGCCTTTCTCAACTTTTTATTACAACTGAACATGATCTAGGGGTACATAGGCAACTTATCAGCAAACTTTTCTCAAAATTCAGTTTTTATTATTTTATTCAAATTTAAATATATTTAAAATAAGATCCCTCAATTTTTTCCTTTGTCCGTCAAAAAAAAAAAAATTGGTGGTTTTTTAAGATTTTTTTTAAAAAATTAATTTGTGTTTTTTTAATTTTTTTTTACAAAATAAAGGGGGACCAAAATTTAATTTTAAAAAAATTTTGTATGAACGTTATTTATGTCTTGTGCAGGGGTTTATTACAAAAAAACAACTAATTTATATTTCCCATACTTATTGCCTTAAAAAGCCTATTGCAAAGCCCAATCACAAACACCCAACCAACCAATCTCTATTCTGGAAAAAATTTAGACCTTTAAATTTATTATTTTTAAAATTTTATTTTTATTATTACTTTGCACCTTGTCTTACTCCCTTCGGTATACACACGACGCTAAGTGAAAAGGTGGGGGAATTTTGGGAAAAAAAAAGAAGGACCACAGTTTAATGTGGGATCCGAACCCGGGTGACCCGGGGATTCCCCACTTTCACAATTGTATTTACACGCTTTTAAGAGTAAAAGGAAGGGGGGCATCAGAAAAAACTTGGGGGGCCGAAAATTGAACCCCAAACCTCCATAAAACTACACCTTACCCAGACCACCGTTCCCCCTTTTTTAAAACCTAAAAAAGTTTGGTTTTTTATGATTAAAATTTTCCCATTTCTACTCAAGTTTCACAGTGCAAATTGTGTACCGTAAATAACAGGTAATGCTTAAAGCTTTTAATTGGCCGGGGTCCCCCCGGGTTGGGGCCACTTTAAAAACTGTAGGTCCTTCATTTCATCTCAAAAACACCCTCCCTTTCACTTAGCGAAGTGCAAAACCCCAACGGTATAAACCGGGGCAAAAATTAATAAAATTTAAAGGGGCCCCCAAAATTAAAAAAATTTAACATTTTAAACCCCAAGCTAAATTTTTTAACCCTTCCTTTTTTCCCAAAAATTTTTAAAAAATATTGCAGATAGGGGTTTTTTCACTAAATTTAAAAAATTAGCTACCCCAAATTTTTAAAAAAATTTTAAGGAAAGTTTTTTTTCGGGTCCAGAATAAACTAAAAATTACATTGGGGATTGCCCAAGCAACCCTTTTACTGGGGTTTTTTTCTTTTAATTTTCGAAAAAAGAACAGTACTCCCCCAAAAAACCAAAACCGGGGATGTTATTGGCACTTTTTTAAATTTTTAAAAATTTTTTTCTGTCCAAGTATGAACATTTTAGTAATGGAACGAACACCAAATTGATTTTTTAAACTGTTTCAAAAAAAAATTTTTTAAAAATCAATTAAATTAAAGCCCCAACTTCCCGACACTAGCCACACTGTTTTATTATATAAAAAAACCTTAAAAATTTTTTAAAATTGGGGGGGGGAAAATATCTTAGATTCACGAGAAAAAAACAGCAACTAATCTAAATATTTTCAAACATGACACTCATTTTTTTCAATACCAACAACAAAATAAATCTAAATTTTTGCAACCAATAAAAAAAAACCCCCTAATTCAAAAAGAAAAATCGTTTTTTATACATAAAAAAAATTTTTAAAATTTTAAAATTTTTTTCAAAAAAAGGAATTTAGTATATAAAATGTTGCAGGGGAGCAAGATAAAAAACTTGCAGACTCAACAGGGATTTCAGAAAGGAAAACTTTTTGACTTAGACTGAATTCATGAAAGCAAAAAAGTGGGGAAAACACACAATTATAGAGCTGAAATCAAGGTCCCGAACCTACTATTTTAATTTTAATTAAGAAAATAATAAAAAAATTAAAAAAAAATTTCATAGTTTCCAGCTATATTTTTTCCCATCAATTTTTAAAAAATGAAGGCCGTAACTCAACCAAGTATGGAAAACGGGCAACTTTTATACCTCTCCCCCCCAACCCTTTCACCAAGACCCTATTTTTAAAAAAAAAAAAACATAACTAATATAAGTAAAAAAAAAAAAAAAAAACAGTACAGAAGATTTTTCAAATATATAAGAACTTTAAAACCAGGTTAGGGGTTAATATCCAAAAATAGTCCGTTAGCATATTAAAAGTTCCCTTTTTGGTCAAAAAATTTAAAAATAACCAAAAAAAAGCTTCTATATCAAAAAACGTAAACATATTGAACTTATTAGGGAAAGTGGAATAAAAAGACTAATGAAAAGAATCGGGGGGTTTTTTTTTTTAAGGGGGCAAGAGACCGCTATGGGAAAGGGGAAAGCCCCTTGGGGGTTTGGAATGTTGTAAAGGGAATTCTTTTTACCCCCTTTCCACACCCAAAACAAGATAAAGAAGTAAGAAAACTATAAAAGTGGGGGCCATAATGGGAATTTTGGGAAAAATTTAGCTGCCCGAGGGAAAACAAATTAAATAAGTTATCCCGGGGGAAAAAGGGGGCCATAAAATATTAAGGAAGCAAGACTGAATATATACATGTAAACGATGTAGAAGAGACAAACCAAAAAAAAATTTTCGAATAAGGTATGTTGGAAAAAAAATTAAGGGGGTAAAAAGAGATGGGGGGAGCAGATAACAGAAAGGGACACGTAACGGGGAAAATTAAGAATTTAAAAAAAAGTAATGGAAGGAGGGGGGATGAAAGCCCCCCTTTCTACACTACCTTGTCACAGGGGGGAAAATTTTTGTTTTTCAATAGATAAGAATAGGGGTTTACAAAATTAAAAGTCCCCAAAATAAAGTGCTGAAGAATATTTAAGCAAAAGGGGAACAACAAAAATTAAAATCACACAATCAAATTTTAAAAGGGTTTAGCCATGTTCAAATTAAAAAAATTTTTTAAAGCGGGGGGATGATAACTGGAATTTATTGGGGAAGAAAAAGGGATCTTACAGTTTTAAGGGGGAAAGGAGGATACAAGACACCTTGGGGGGTCAAAAAATCAAAAAGGGGGTAACAAAAAATAATTTTAAGAAGAAGGGTAAAATTTTAAAAATTTTAAATGGAGGGTCTCGGGGTGGGGTTTGGTTACTTTTTCGGCCATTAACTTTTGATTCCAAAAACCCCTAAGTTTTAGTTACATGGCAATAAAAATTTTAAAACCCTTTTTTCGAGATTTTTAAAATTCCCTACTTTTAAAATTAAAAGCTATTTTTTTTTAAAAAATTAAACAAAAAAATTTTGGGGTTTTGCTTTTAATTTGCATTAGAGAAAAAATTTAAATAAAAAATAAAAAAAACCAATTAAAAAAAAAAATTTTGGCTCATCAAATTTAGAACATCTAATATATTTTAAATGATATTATAAACATTACTTAAACACGCCCCTTTAAAATGAACATTTTTTTGATTATTTGTTTTTTGGCACTGTTTACCATCTGTATCAAAAACTTTTTTAGGGTTAACTGGAAAATATGTCCAAAAAATTTTAAAAAATTTTTAATTAATTTTTAAATTCTTTTAAATAATTGTGATATTTTTTAATTTTTTTATTTTCAAATTATAGATTCTTGTATCTCAATGCTGTTTTTTTTATAAAAAAAAAATTTTCCCTTTTCACAAAACTTTTAAATCAAATGTTATTTAACAATAAAATAATTTCCTTAATTTTTTCATATTTTTTAAAAATTTCATTAATCCTAAGGATTTTTTAAAAAATTTTTTCACCAAAGCAAACGACTCACACATATCAAAATGTATCCGATGATTTTTGAAAAAAAAAGGGGTTTTTTTTAGCAGATTGACCAAAAAACCCCTTCCCCTTTCTCAATAGTTTAAAAATTCAAATTCACCAAACAAATTCTTAAAGGGGTGTTTAAATTTTTCTATCCCTCCCCAATATAATTTCCATTCTGTAAATTAAATTTTTTGGGCTAGTACATAAAGGGACAAAATTTTTAAAACTTTTTTAAATTTTACTACTAATTCATTTTACACCTTATAACTACCAAACCCAGTATTCGTTTGGGAACTGGATTTTTGGGCCCCCAGAGAAACAGCGTTTCTTTACTTTTTTGTGGGGCAATCTCCCCCAAATTAAAACTTTTTTTACACCCCCGGGTATCGAGTTGCCAGAAACTCTTCTTCCCCTACACCATCTTCAACATAACAAAACGAGGGGGGTTTACCAGTACCCCTTTTTTTTCCCTCACACCACCTCCAGACATAACGATATGGGGAATTTGGCCTAGCTCTTCTTCTCCCCAAACCCCTCCAACATAACTGATAGGGAATTTGGCCTACTCCTTTTTCCCCACACACCCCCTTAACATAACTAAAGGGAAAATTTGGCCTACTCCTTACCCCCCCCGCACACCCCCTTTTAAAATAACTGAGAGCTGGATTTTTGCCAACTCTTAAATTTACCCCACACACCACCTTAGACATAACTGAGAGCTAGGGTTTTTGCCGTACCCTTTTTACCTCACACACCACCTTCAGCATAATGAAGTGAGGAATTTACCAATTTTTTTACCCCACCACCATCTTCAGACATAACAGAGCAGGGATTTGGCCATAGCCCCTTTTTTTTCCCCAGTAAAACCACCTTCAGACAAACTGAGAGTAGGAAATTACCAGTGCCCCTTTTAAAAACCCCAGCACACCACCTTCAGACATAACTAGAGCGGGAATTTGGCCTACTCCTTTCCCCCCCGCACACCACCTTCAGAAAATAACTGAAAGAAGAATTTTTTGGGAAAATTAACTGAGAAGCTCCGTTTTGGGGTGTGTTTTCTAAAAATGCACTACTCTCGTTTTAAAATAATGCTAAACGGGGAGATTGAGGTTCACCCTGGGTGCACTAGGGGTGGGGTTTTTCCAAAAAATTTCCACTCTCTTCCACACAAATTTTGTATATTCCTAAATTAAACCTTCCAATTTTAAACCCTTAGTAAATTAGTACGTAGGTTTTAACCCAATGCGAAAAAATAATGCAAAAAAAAAAAAACGAGAGAGAGCGAAGATAAATTTTTTCTCCATATTTGGGGAATTCCAATTTCGAGGGTTTCCAATTTGATTAAAGGGATGGGGAAACAAAATTTTTTTAAAAAACCCCTCAATACACAGACCCGGGGTTTGAACCCGATCCCTTGTAAAATTTGTTAAGTTTATTTAAAAATAATTGTTGGGGTTTAATTAGTTTTTAGATGTATGGAAGATGTTTGACCCCTTAAAAAGCGGGGGAAAGTGAAGGGGAAACAAGTTAAAAACTATATCTAATTTGCGGGGTTCCGGCTACTTCCCTATTGTTTCAAACTACCTCCGAAGATATTTGGCCAAAAAATTGGGGGGGGGCAAACTATAAATCACTTACACACCTATTGGTAATTTTGTGTGCTGTAAATCCCATAAACAAAAATTTTTCACAAAAACTTAGCATTTTAAATAATATTTTTAACCCACATATTAATCAAAAAAACATAGTAAAATACACATGCCTTTTAAAATAATAATTAAAATTTTTTTATTGGGGATTTCAATCTCCGCGAAGATCTCCCTTTTTTAACCACCTCCAAAACTAGGGACTCTTCGAGCCGGGCTGCCGTACTTTTGGGCCACACTTTCCCCCTTGAGATGCAACATCTACCCCCCCCTTAGGATTTTTTTTTTTAGCCATGTTTTCCAGTTGAAAAAAATTTTTGGTAAAGGATCATAAGTGGTCATACAACTACCCCCGGCCTTTAAACCGGTTTCTATATACAGTGTCACCTCCGAAAAATTGGGCAAAACTGGAACTACCGGAAATTTGAAGTGGGGGGGGGAAAAGCAGAATAATCATAAAATTTTAAAATTCAAAAAATATCCTTGAAAATTTGTTTTACTCAAAATTAAAATAAAAGCACTAAATCAGTAATTACAATGGATTAAAAATACCTTTTTTTTTTTTGAATTGTGTTCATTTTTCTAATTCCTAAGACTCTTAAAATTTAAAGAAACCGTTTTCTTTATTAACAAACTTTTTTATAAAAATTTTTAAAAAAACCCAAAGGGGGCGGGGGGGGGGGGGGGGAGAAGAAAGGGGGTTTTTACATACTTTTGGGTCGGAATTTTTTGAAAAAAACAGGGAAGGGGGAAAAACGGGGAATTTTTTGGGGCAAGTTGAAGATAGAAAAATTTACCCCTTTTTTTTTTTTAATACTCCCATTTCCCTCACAGGGCAATTTGGGGCCCCATTCCAGCCCCTCCTCACAGATACATTTTGGAAGCGCCGAGGATCGAACCAGGACCCGGACCTGACCAAGAGCACTGACCAAAACCCCAAATTCGCCGTTTACCAAAGTCAAAAATTTTTTTTTTTTACTATTGCTTCAGTCCTATGCTTTGTTACTTCCTTTGGGAAGATCGGTGACACATACATCCCCTATATAACGCACCCCCGTTGTAAGCGGACTGTTTCCCCCCACAATCTTCAAGGATTGATGACCAAACCCCTTTTCGGCATTTTACAAAATTTTTTTCTTTTGTCAGCAACGACTAATAAAATACATTTACCAAGCCTCCTCCTAAAAAAAATGTTATTCAAAGGCTACTAAACAACTTTTTCGAAATTAACAGTTTATAAAGAGAGCACGATCAGTAACTTATGATATTCTCCCCCCATTCCCTTTCTTTTTCCTTCTACACAAAAATCCTTTTTTTTTTCAACATTTTAATTTTAAAACCAACCAGTATTGTTGCCAAGTTTTTGATTTTTGATTATTTTTTTTCTTTTTATACTCTTATTACTTCTTTTTTGCTTTTTGTTTTTCTTTTTTAATTTCTTATTACTTTTCCTTACTATATTAAGATTAAAATTTTTGTTTAATTTTATCCGAATAACTACCTTTTTTGGAATAAAAAAAAGATAGAATATTGGAAAATAAAAAACACAAAAAAAGAAAAAACCCCAACCATATTTACACATTTTAATTTTTTTGATCTATTAACATTTTCCTCAAGAGTAATAGAATTAACTAACAGGGGTTGTCTTCAGTGACCCCAATTTTTATGGTATCAAGAAAACTTTTCGGGGGGGAAAGAAATTCTCTGAATGTTTTTCATTACCAAAAAAGGAGGGGCGGGGTGGCCCGGTTAAATTAGTGAATATTTAGGTTCGGGGGTTTTTAGACTTTGTGATCCATTATGTCCAGTTTTCCCTCTTAACTAACATTTACATTTGTCTTGTAAATTATTTTAACACCTTTCATGGGGGCAGTCCAAAAAAATTTAGGTTAAAATGGAGGTGTGTGTTAAGGGGGTTTTTTTGGATTCTTGATTTTTGTGTCATGTCAATGTATTAAAAAATTTTCTACCGCAAATAGCGCCAAAAAATTTTTTTGTTTGCAAAAGATTTCCGTTAGATTTGAAGCCAAAAAAAAAAACATCAAATTAATTAAATTTTTTAATTTTTTTAAATTTTTTTTGGGGTCTTTGTTTTAAATAATTTTAAATTAAAATTTCAATTTGGGTTTTGATAGTTTTAAATTTTTTTTTTTTCAAGAAAAAAAATCAACAAAATAATCCCCGGTGGCCCACCTGCAGAGACACATTGTTGCCCCCCTGTTGCACTTTTGATCGCCAAATCCTCTCACTCCTCCTGGATCTGAACGGGGCCGCCAAGAACGCTGGGGCCTGTACACTCCCCATCAGGCGACTCGCCCCAAAAAAACCCCCTTTTCCACCTAAGGCTTTCCCCAAATTTTACCCCATCCTGTTTTGGGGCCAACTACTCCCCGGGGCTTCCCCTTGCGGGGAAAATTTCGCAGATCCTACAGAGCTTGGGGGATGTCTTGTTTTAAAGGCTGGGGGACCCTTTTGGAGGTCTGGGGGTATGTGTACATAAACCTCTGCTGCTATCATTCTGGGGGGTGCTCCACGCCCCCTTGTACACCTACTACCATCACCATTTTTCCCATACTTACAAATGTTATCCGAAATTTTTAATTTCGCAATCTCATAAACTTTTTAAATATCATTTAGGGGCTGTAACTAAGATTTTCATTTTATCACTTGGGGTTTAAAAACTATACTATTTTAATTTTATTATTTTATTACACCCGTCTTACTACCCATTCGGTAACACACTTACCTAAGTGAAGGTGGGATTGTGAGATGAAATAAGGGGCCACTTTAACGGGGAATCCGAACCCCCGGGGGGGGCCTGGCATTTCCCCACATTCACAAGTTGGTTAATACACGCTTGTCAAGGTGAAAGGTTTTTGGAAAAAAGATAAATCTTCCGGGCCCCAGGGGTTGAACCCCGGGCCCCCAGCACAGAATCGCCCTTACCCCTAACCACCAGTCCCTATTTTAATTTTAATTTTATTTAATTAAAAGAGAATTATTTAAAATAAAAAATGTAACCCCCCCTTTTATAGATGTGATGTTCATATTACAAAAATAAAAGGGGGGTTAGTTACAAGGATTTAATTTATTCTCAAACAACTCGAAAAATACAAAACGGGGCACTCTGGAAAGTCGAGTGACGGCCAAAGGGGGCCAAAAAACAATAAATAAAGGGCAAGACCCCAATCTTTTAAAAGAAAACAAACAATTAATATCAACGTAGTCAAATTAATTTGACCCTCGGGGAGGCGACAACCTAGCGGGGGGTTAAATACAATAAATGTATAGGTCAACACCCCATGCCGACCACTTACATAATATGAATTTTCAAAAGACGCCATTAAAAGGGCACAGAGAAAAATTAACCTAAACCCCAACCTGTTACAATAGTTCCTAATCAAATTAGTTAATTAATTATTAATATTATAAAGACCAATGTCTGGTGCCGGGGTCGCGCCCCCCCAGAGAAAACAAAAAAAAAATTTACAACGAAAAACCTTTAACCTTTGCAAGCAGAATAATTTTTTTAAGTTCACTTAAACAGAAAAAATTAGCGCCCCAAATGGCACATGCTAAAGTTCCATACGCCCTAAGATGGCCCACCCCAAATTCCAACCCGCGTGAGGCGGACACACATAAGCCCAAGAAAAAGCTAGAGCAAAACCCCAAAAGGGGCCAAAATCCGCAGCCTCAGAGAAAATAGCATTATAACATAAATTTAAAAAATTTAAAGTCGAAACTTAAATTTGAACAATTTAACCCAAACAAATTTAGAAAACGTCAAACAACCTACCAAATCTAAGACAATGTCTCACCTAATCGATGCAGAGAAATATGACATCACTACACAGTCCGCCTTAATACTGTCAAAGTCAATCAGTTTCCACAAAGGCGGGAACACACTGGGGGGGGAGGGGGGTACGCCTTCGGGAAAGTCTCACGATTCTGGGAAAAATTTTAAAAATCACCCCGGGGGAGTTTTGTTTACTCGAACAAAACCCTTTTCAGCGCAACGGTTACGCACTTATTCTTGCCGTCTTGCTCTAATCGGCCTCGAGCCAGGGCGTCAGTAAGCCGCGTGAGTTGAGTGGAGTTAGTGTGCTTTTTTCATAAGTCGAACCAGCCCAGTAAAGGGGGGACCAATGGGGTGAGCAACTCCATGTTTGTTTTATTCTGTACAACGTCACAATGTCCCCCCTTGACGGAGAAAAAGGGACGTCCTTAGCCTTTGTGGACACGGGGGGCCCTTCCCCCCGATTTCACCGCTACTAGAGGGTGGTTGGGGGCCCGGTACCCTCCGAGGCCATGTTAGGGGGCCAAAGCAGTTGGGAAAAGACGACAACTGGACCCGGGGAACCTCTCTTCACACCTCCCCCCAAACACACCGCACCCGGGGGTTTACAGGGAGCACATATGCTCGAAGGGGGCCCGCTTTAACCCCCAGGGAACTTCATCGCCAGCCCAGCGGGCGATCTTACTGCCGTGAGTGTACAGGGAAAAAAGAGGGAAGGAAAGGGGGAGGGGGAAAAGGGGGGGACGGAAGGGCCCAATATGAAGCTCTGAAAAAAAAAGTTTACACGAAAAACCCACATCCAATTGTAAATTATCATCGCGCAGCCTCCTTGAAAGTTTCTGGGGCATTTTTGTACACTAAAATTCTACCACACGAGTCACAGAGATACCCAAAACTCTGTTTGGGGGACGACTTTCCATAAAAGAGAAAGGTGGGTTTGCCGCTTCACACGTTTTAAGGGGCCCCCTCGGTGGCAACGTCTGCACCATGTACTTTTTGGGCCCGACACACGCTTTATTATAAACAGTCCAACACAAGTTTCTCCAAAAATATACCTAGGCCCTACAGTACAAAAATTTTTCCTAACAATACCAGGGGGGGTACCCCTTCCTTTTATAAATTATATATACAACAATATAGAATACTTAAAACAGCACTTAAAACCAAAAATTAAATCAAAAAGGTACACTTAAGCAAACAGACGACACACGCACGGGTCAATTACTCATTTCCCTGCACCTTTTTTGCTGACAGTGCTCTAGGTAAAAAAATGGTCGGATACTTCTTTTAACAATACCGAAACTTAAAAAAATCTTTCAATTACCGGGGGCCACCCCTTATACGCCATCTCCCGAAGACTTTCACACTGACTAAGGGAAAAAAACTTTCACAAACAAGTCCCCAATTTAAAGGGACAGGATACGCCCTCGGGTTTTAGGGGGCCCCCCTCCTTTTGGGAATTTAGGGGTTAGAAAAACTCCCCCACTTTTTTTTTATAAGAACAACACCTGCGTCATTAAGGCGGTCAATATCCCAGTTAAACATAAGGGGGGGGTTTGGGGCCTTTTGAGGAGGAAAAGGGGAAAGGAGTGTTTTGAGACTCATAAAAGGGGCTTAAAAGAAATGTTAAAACGCTAAGCCTGCCCAGGGTGTGATCCATGGTGAAAGATCGCAAGGCAACTTTGGTTACTTAAACCTTTCTACATGGTTCGCGGGGGGTTTACGGGCTATTGTAACGGTCTTATCCCCCCCAAAAACACAGTCTCCGAAAGTTTAGAAGAAACGGGGCCCTTTTATCTTTTACAACCCCCTTGGGTCCCAAAACCCCCCAAACCCCCGCACAAGCTTAAAACAGTCGCCTTCCTTTTCAGTTCCTTGGGGATGATTATGAAAAATTTAAGAAGCCCCATGGCACGAGATAGAGGTGTTCCCTTGGTAGAGGGGGTAAGGGGGCCGACGAAATCAACAAAATTTTCCCCCCAGGTTTTTTAGAACATCCGGGAGTGAAACCCTATTTAAATTCCCCTTTTTCCAATTGACAGGCTCAATTTGCGCACCAATCTCAACTCCTAGGCAAAAAAGGCCAAAAAAATTCCTTAGAAATCTTGCTCGGTCTAAGGACACCGCAATCCGCCAAAAAGGGAGTCTGGAAATATTTAAGTAACATGGGGCCAATTTCTCCGCACAAAATTTTATCCACCCTTGACAAAAACACAAGAGGTCTTTAAAGTCTCGTATTCCCCATCCCCTCCCGCTTGATCCTGTCAACGTCTGCCCAAACCCGATCCATCAATTGGTTTTTGTTAAAAAGGGGTTGGGGGAATCGTAGGAAAAAAAAAAGGGGCCATCCCCTTACATTCTCCCAGGTTCCTTATCCCCACATCCTAGACAAAGCCAGCAAAAACATTAACTTCCACAAGGGGGGGCGTGAACTTGAACCTATAGCTTCCAAACCCCCCGTCCAATTTTCCTATTGTTCGGGTGTTCCCCATATCCACGGGGCCATGTGTCAGTGTACAACTCAAACGGGAAGCTCTAGATAGTCTGCGAACTTTCGATCCCAAGAACAGCCAGACTTTTCCTTTCAATATACTATACTTTTTTCGGCGGGGGCCCAAAGTTCTGCTGCAAAGCTACGGGGCTACTTCCCTCAAGTCTTTGAGAAAACCGCTCCTAGCCAAAAAGGGGCCAACAAGTATTTGGGGAAAGGAAAAAAATTTTTAGGATGCGTACAGGGGTGGCACACTAGGGGTTTAAAGCGCAAAAAAAACCTCTTTGGGCAGAACCCCAAATAAAGGTGCACCCTTTTTTTTCAAGGATTTTTGGGGGTTGGTAAGTCAAAAAAAATTCGGATGAACTAGCGTAGGCGCACATCCCCAAAACCTTAAACCCCTTTTATTTTTTTGGGCAAAAACCAAGATAGGTTTAAACCCCACCCGGGGTCAAACGGGGTTCCCCAAAATGAAAAACCCAAAAATTGGATAATCTTTTTTGCCCAGTACTTTTTCCGGGTTACAGTAAAACCCAGCCCCGCGCAGGCGCCTCAACACTACCTCAACATGACGCAAATGGTCATCAAAAGATTTGCTGTAAACGCAGTACATCAAGGAGTTAAAAACGAATTTGTTTTTTAGGCCGCCAAAAAAGGCTAAGACTCTACTCAACCTTCCCCCCCCAATTTTCCCCCAAGCACTGGGTTTTAATTCGTAACTTGCCGGGGTGATAAACCGGTGAATTTTTAACCTCGAAGGAGCTTTTTCAAAACTCGCTTTTGGCAATCAACGTAAATTTCTCCGCCAAAATTTTGGGGAACGGACTCTATGCTGGGGATGGGTATGGTCGAACCTATTTTTTTTTAAGCTTCTATAATCAAAAAAACAAGCAGCCCAGACCTTTCCTGGGAAAAAGAACGCGACTTGCGTATGGGGATTTGGAGGACGAATAACCTCCTTTCGTTCCCCAAATCCATGATAAATTTTTAAATATCCAGTTTGGGGGGGGCCCGGAGTGGGACCTCTAAAAAAGTGGTCCCCCGCCACAAGTCGTACGGCAAAATTCCCTTCCCCTCTTCAGTGATGACGCAGGGAATCGAGCATCAAACGATCTATCCTTTTCGTTCCTGACAAGGGGGGAAAACCTGCGAGGTGGGCCCAACAAAACGGAATAAACAAACTAGGTTCAAACTTAAAAGATATTTTCCAAGCCTCATCAAGTTTGACTCCAGTCTCGAACAGAAGTCAGTCCCTGAATAACAACAAAGGGAATTTTTGGGGTAACAAAGAAAAACGTTTTTTCCGGGGAAAACTTTCTATCTTTTAAAAGAGCACTACTTTACAATCGACCAAAAGTCGCCATTAGCCCGGGAAATCTTAGACCTAAAAACCTATAATTTATTTTTTTTTACCCTCTAACTGGCCAAAAACTCACGGCAATAAAAGTGACTGGCTCCCCATCTAAAAGAGCAACACAATCATTTTGGGCTACCGGACTGAATACGGTAGGCAGTGGGGTAATACAATGGGGCCCCCCGGACCACACTACCGCCCCTATAAGTTTTCCCCCCTACACGTTCCGTACGTGACCCATCTTCTACACCAAAACACTCATGCCCGGGGGGGGCCGGGCGCACGGTTTTTAGAACCCAACCTGAAGTTGTCCCAGATGCAGCACGGACGCCCCTAACCGGCGCAATACAAGGGGCCTTTAATTTCGGGAGTTAACCCTGCTCTGCGGTTTAATGCCCGCCGGGGGATACCCAAAATATCCCCTGTTTTCCACAGGGTTTTTTAACGAGGGGCTAAGAGAAAAGTTAAAAACCCTACAGGGCTTACATGTAAATACAAATGCCCGTAGGGGACACATTTCCCAAAAAAATACAACGATCTCACTTTCCCCCCCACCACTATTGAGAATTTTTGCTTCCCCTTTTTAAAAAATAAAATTTTCTCAACGATCGGGGGGGAAATTGAAACCTGTGGAAAACTTCCTTACAAACCTTTTTCTACCCACTGGGTAACAGCGCTTTAAAATGAGGGTAAGTATCCCAAAAAAAACCTTTTGAAACCCCCGGGGGAACAGTGGGTTTAAAAACCCCGAATTTTTGGCCAAACACAGAATCAAAAATTCACATCACCCAACTTTGACAAACCTTTTTATCCAACCAAAATTTTAAAAAGAGCGTATCTTGACCCCGCAAACGGGGCCGATTCAAAATCTCCATAAGTACTTTTTTCTGACATTTAACTAGCGAAGGGGGTGGAGGGATTTTGGGAAAAAAGGGGTGGTTCCCACCTCAATCCTTTCCATACCCAGTCAGTCCACCTCCCATCCCCTAACTCCCCCCATAGTTTTGATCGAGCCCCCCACGTAGCTTTTGGGGGGGGGGGAAGCCCCTTGAAGTCAGTCAGCTTCAACTCGCCCGTCAGGGGGGAGACACAGTCTTAAATTTGGGGCAAAGGGACATGCATTGCAGGGGTGGCTCCATGTCAGGGGAGTCATAAAAAATAAACAACAAGAATCAATACAAAAAAAACATCCAACAAACTGCGACAGGCGGCCCTATTTTCTCTCCAACATACCTAATACCTATTAAATGCCCCCCCAAAATCTGCAGAGCAGTTTTTCCACTTCTCTCTTAACCCCCCCCCCATATGATTATAGGTTCATTTTTTTAAAAAAATAAAAGTGGGGTTTTTACAAAAGTTTATTTTATTCTAAAAAAAAAATCCAACTACAAAGGGCACTCTAAAAAATCGGGACTGGCCGATAAGGGCCAAAAAAACAAAAAAAAAGGGCAAGCCCCAAAACTTAAAGAAAAAAGAACAATTAATATCAACGATCATAATTTTAATTTGACCCCCAGAAGGCGACTAACCACAAAAAATTAAATACAAGTAATATTTAAAAGGGCTACAGCCCCGGCGATGCCGACACTACATTGACATAAAATAAGGGTTTACAAAAAACGCCATTTAAGCGCACAGAGAAAATTTTAACCTAAACCAAACCCTTTCAATAGTTCCTAACAAATTAGTTCAATCTAATTTTTAATATTTTAGACCAATGTGCGGGGGCACGGTCGGCCCCCCGATAGAATAAAAAATTAAAAAAAATTTACAATCGAACAAACCTTTAATTTTTTAAAAGAGAAAAATTTTTTTAAGTAAGTTTACATTAAACAAAAAAATTAGCGCCCCAAAGCGACATGCTAAAGTTCCATTAGCCCCTAAAATGGCCCCCGCCAAAGTTCCAACCCCCCCTGAGGGGGGCACAACTTTTTAAACCAAGAAAAAGCGAGCAAACCCCTAAGGCTACAGGAAAAACCCAGCCTCAAAAATATAGCATTAGTAATCAAATTAATTTAAATCAAACTTAAATTTAAAAATTTTTAACCCAAACATAATTTAGAAAACTTGAACAAACCTACCTAAATCAAACAAGTGTTCACTAACGAGTGCAGAGAAAAGAGTGACAACTACCAGTCCACCTTTTAACTGTACAAAGTCAACACTTTTTACAAAGCGGGGAAACACTGGGGGGGAGAGGGTCGTCGCTTGGAATCTCGACTTCTCTTTTTAATTTCAAATCACCCCCGGGGGGGATCTTTTTCACTCGAAAAATCGCGCTACGGGTTAGCGATTTTTATGTTTTAATTGCCGGGCTTGCTCAATCGGGGCCTCGACCCCCGGCGGCCATAAGGGTGGTGTTTTGGGGTTGAGTGTGCGTTTTTTATAATCGGATCCACCCCGTAAAGGGGGCCAGATCATATCGATTCCCCTGTTTGCATTATGTCTGGGCAACGTCCAAAAATGTTTTTTTAAAGTTTAAAACTGTAGTTAAAAAAATCCCACCATAGTAAAAGTAAAAACTTTTAAATATTTTAAAGAAAAA
The DNA here is from genome assembly GCA_039000515.1 of Timema cristinae. Taxonomy (NCBI): domain Eukaryota; kingdom Metazoa; phylum Arthropoda; class Insecta; order Phasmatodea; family Timematidae; genus Timema; species Timema cristinae. The sequence goes on along the minus strand of JBCFYV010001319.1, from coordinate 9,401 downwards.
TTAATTTTATAAATTGCACGTCTGGGGCACAAAGTTCGCCGGGGGTGACTCCCGGGGGGAAAGTTAGAGACTAATTATTCTTACGGTACATAACACTTTGCTTTAACCCTTTCTTTTACCTTTGACTAATTTATTTTTCTAAGCCATATGCACATGAACATTTCCCCGGGGAAACCTTGTTTGCTAACATTTTCCCTTGTTTCATAAACATTGGGCAACATATTTTTCCTGTTCCTGTGTGTTTTTCCCCAAGGAAAAATATTTTCCGGACCACTTAAAAAAGGGTACAAGAAAAATTTGTCCAACTTTCCGACAAAAAAAAACGACTCTGCTATTTGGAGTTTTGTTGTTAAAAGGGGAGGATGTGTGCTTTTGTGCTCGGGCCCCCTACGGTTATAAGCCTTGTTATCGCCCCAGTACAACAGTTATGAATCCCTTTGTATGTCGTGGTCCCAAAAAAAAATTTTGGGAATGATTGAAAAAAATTTTTATACAAATACATGTGTAGGTGGGACATTTTGGGGCTGAAAAATCACGGCAAAAAAAAGGATTTTTTTTTAAAAAAATAACTGGGAAAGTTTTCTTTTAATGAAAATAAAAAAAACCCAAACATATTTTTTTTGTTTTGAACCTCTAACTCATTAAAGAAAAACCATAGCACCTCCGGGGAAACATCTTTCCTAAATGAACTCTGTAGGGAAAACTCTGTGGGGAAACAATGTTTCTTTGTTTTCCCAAGCTTAACAGCCTACGAGATAAACCTTTCCCCTCCCTTAAAAACCCCTTTAGTCAACGATTTTTGACATTCTGCAATTACCCTCTTTGTTGGGTTTTTTTCCACACCCCCCCCTCTAACGTCGTTATTTCACAAACCCATCCCCAAACAAGAAAAGTTGTCACTCATCCCAGCTAAAATAGGGGGAAAAGGAAAAATAACTTTTTTCAAAAAGCTTTAAATTATTATCTCTCGACCCCATCCGGGGGTTTTGAATATTTTAGGTTTCCTCAAAAATTCCCGCAAAACCCAAATTCTTTACATACTTTTGGGTTTCCGGGGATTATAATAATATTTTTTTTAATATATATATATATAATAAAAATTTTAAAAAATTTTTTATGTGCAGCATATTGAAGGGGAATTTTTTAAAATTAATTAAAATTTAAAAATATAAATATTATACTATTAATTTTTTTGAAATTCCTTATTCAGCTAAAAAAGTAATCAATTTCACTATTCATGTAAGTCAAATATCGCATTCCCTTTTTAAATTTAAAAAAAACTGAAAAATTTTGGGGATAAAAAAAAAATTTGGGGTTTCTCAAAGGCCCTTCTATAAAAATTTTGTGCACATAAATCTAAAATTAACTTCTCTTTTCCCCGAATAAAACCCCCGGGTTTTGAACCAGGGTTGACTTTTGGGGGGCCCTTTAAAACCCCCCTGCCGTCGACATGGTCCCCCTTGGAGTGGTAAAAGTGGTTTTTTATATTGTCTACCTGTTCCGAGATTGTGCTCACCCTTCCCCTTTTGCTTTGCGCTCCCGTGTCGTAAAATCCTGGGCTGTCAAATCCCCAAGCTCAGGGCACAAGGAATTTGGGCATACACATTGGTTTTATACCTGTGGTACCAATACCAAAACCATCTGTACATCAACCTTTTCCAACCTTTGGGGCCCGGGGGATTTAAAAAAGCCTTCATTTTCCCTTACCTTTTCCATCATTTTCTCCTCTCACTGCACCTTTCTTTTATCTCTCTGATCATCCTTTTTTTGTTTAAACCTAGAAAGACCCAGTTTTAAGTGAGTAATGGGGAAATGTTGAAACAAAAAACACGGTAGTAAGGTACTAATTTTGGTTCCAAGGGCCCTGTCCACACCAAACCTGAACGGGCCGGGACGGGGGAAGCAAAAACCAGGGGCTTTCTCTACAGACCGGTTTGGGGGACCTTCGCCCCCCAGGGGGGAGCCACCCCCATAATTTTGTTCATTTTTTGGGGCTCCCTGCGCAATCTACACGATAGGGGGGGAAAACCAATATTCGGCCCTCATGCCTCCACGTACCGGGGGCGGACACCAAAGGGGCCTTTGCGTTTTGCCGTTCTTGTTTTTTTCCCCTTATATAAAATTTTTCCCCCCGAATGTTCGGGGTTTGATTTCTGGATTTGTTGTTTTGAATTCCCCCGTTTTCGGAGTAAATACAATTTTTTTTTTACATCCAAACCCTTTTTCCCCACCTGTGGCCGGGGGTTTTCATTTTTTCCCACTATGGCCTTCGACTGCATAGTTTAACAATTTAAGACTAAGACAACACAACATCATCCCCAGGTTAATTCACAATGTGAAAGGTAAAAACATTTCACCAGCTAAATTTTCGGCCCTCCCGGAGTCGAAAAGGGGCCCCCTTTTCTCAAAAGTCACTACCATTGAGCTAAGGGGACAGTTTTTAAAAACAAAATATTTACCCTCCTCGGGGGTGTAGTTTGGGTCGGAGTCATGTTGAATATACTCCGAGGATGGGGGTATTTTGGGGTTTGAATCCTTTTGGGAAACGGGGGAGGGGGGGGGGGTTTCCCCAAAAAAGTTTTCCATCTACCTCCAGCAATGTGGGGTTTATTTTCACAAATTCAATTTCCCAATTCCTAACCCTTGCCTAATTAGTACAAGCGTAAAACCCCCCAAAAGGGTATAAGCGGTGCTAAAATTAAATTAATCAAAATTTTAGTTTTTAATTTTAGTTTCCCACAGTAATTTTTTTTAAAAAAAATTTTAATTCTTTGATGGTTGGGATCAATTTATTCTAGTGTTTTCCTAAAAAAACAGATTTAAAATAAATATACTTATATTTACAAGAAAAAAAGGGGTTTTTTTTCCCACATTATAATCTTTTTATACTCTAAATGTCCAAATCTGTATCCTTCACACACCAGGGGGGGGGAATTTCTTAATATTTAACTTTTTAATTTAGAAAAAATTTTTAAAAATTTTTTTTTAGACAACAATTAAAATTATTAATTACCAATATTTAATTTTCCCTGGGGTCCAATTTTGCGTCAAATTTTTTTTTTTTTTTCCCCCTTTAAATTAGACTTTTTTTTTCATTAAAATTTCTTTTAAAAAAAATTGGGGGCAACACCTTAGTTTAGTCAGTATGGTCTTTTTACTGGTCACAGCCCCGTACACTCCCGATGGGGCCGGGAAAAAGTATCATTTATGAATGATGGGTTTCTCCTTTCATACGATAAAAAACCCCGAGAAGGGGGTTTTTTTTTTATAATCCCGCTATTTTTTTAAGTTTGTGTGATCATCATTTTTATTAAATGGGTTTAAATAATTTTAAAAAAAATTTAAAAGAAAAATTAAGTTGGGTCAGATCTAAATCTTAAAAGCAAATCAGACAAAGAAAAATTTTTCAAATTAATTTTTTTTTTTTCAATTTTGTTTAGTTGCACATTTATTTTTCAATTGCTGGAAAAAACAAAAAAAATAAATGATAACTTTTTTGGGGTTAAAATGTGAATTCACTTAATTTTAATGGTAAAATAATATGAGTCGGTGGTTGTTAATTTTTCCTAAATCGTGTTGCTTAACCAAAAAATACACGTAATAATTTAAAAAATAACCAATCTAAAATTTGAGTCAACTTGATTCATAAGGCCCCAGCCCAAATTTAAAAATTTTCACTTTTACTTTTTAAACGTAATCTCCAATGTGTTTTGTTGGGAGCACAACTGTGTACCCTTGTTCCTGTACATGCCTGAAAAGGGTTGGTTGGGAATCCCAAATAAGGTGTACATTCCCCGAGGCATCCCCGGGGCCCCTCGGTTTTTTTTCGTGGGTATTGGGGTGGCATTTCATCTCAACCGGGGGCTTGTACAATTTAAATATAAGTCCTTTTTTTGATCATACAACCAAATAATTTTTCCCCTTTTTTAAATTTGGGGGGGGGGGGGGGGGGGGGAAAAGGGGGACAATAAAAATTTTTTAAAGGGGGTACTAAACACTGCATACACTTATAAAGATTATTTTTACTATCTTTATAAATAAAATTGTTATTTTTGGTTTTTTTCCCAAATATAACAAAATTATAAAGGAAAAAGGTTTTTTTATAAAATTTTTTAATATATTTTGCTAAGATTCTTTTTAAAAAAAAATTTTTATTTTAATTATTTTATTATTTTTTTTTTATTTTATTTTTTCATACGCTTCTCCCCTTCGGGTTTTTCGCACGCTAAGTTAAGAGGGTGATTGGGGAGAAAATGAAGGCACATTTTAAAAGGGAAAACCCAACCACGGGGGGGCCCCGGCTTTCCTTTAAAAAAAAATAAAAAAAATGGGAAAATATTAATAATTGTTCTTTTATTTTCTTTTGTGTCTAATTCTTCACCCGAATTTTTTTAAATTTAGAATTGAAAGTTTTTAAATAAATAAAACAATTACTTATTTTTAAGAGCGGGATTTTAAAATTTAAGGTTTTTCATTGGAACGTTTGGGCATTGAAGAGCTGTACTTTTTTTTTAATTTTAGACCTAAACCCTAGTTTAATTTTATTGTTTTTGGAGTGACTAATTAATTTCTTTCCCTATCAGGAACCGAGAGTTATGCCCCCGTCTTCCGAGGTCGACCGTTATCTTGGTTAAGGGAACTTTTTGGGGTGCACTCTAACAAGGTACCGCGACTGCATCCGGGCGGAAATTTCCTCCTCCGCCCACGCACCCCAAGACCCATTCCCCCCCCTCCCCATGCCCACAGTTTTATTCCCCCCCACATATGTATCGCCATAGTCGGGAGATGAGGCGCCGGGGGACACCGTGGGTCATTTTTTCCACGCCCCCTTTCAAAAGGGGTTTTGTACGGCGAGCCCCCTGTGGCCCTAAAGTGCGACCTCAAAACGGGGAGGCTGCGGGGGAATGAAGGACCGAGGAAGGGTTGGCCCCCGGTCGAAATGAATACCAGTGAAGAACATGCGTCTTTTCCGCAAAACGTATGCCGTCTGGCATCCCGAACAAACCAAAATTTCCCACCTCGTGTAGCAACCAAATAAACCCAAAAAAAATTTAACCCCACAAAATTTGATTCAAAATCTACAGATAACTTTTTTCCTTTGTAAATAATTTTTAAAAATTCCGAAACTACCCAAAAATCGAATTTAGAAAATTTAAACCCCCAAAAGAAAAAATTTTAAAAAGTGAAAAAAGATACGATCTAGTATTACTGATAACAACAAAATTCAGTAACTTTTTTGACGGGGACTGAATTAAAAATAATTACTTCCAAATAGTATTCAATCTAACCTTTCCCCAAAACTTTCCCAAAAATGATGATTTTCTTTTCCCCTTTCCAAAAAAAATTTTTAAAAAAGAGATTAGGATTCTTCCAATTCAAACAAATCACCAATTACCCGAAATAGTCCAATCTAATCGACCCTGTTCCCAATGGTTCAAAAAAATCTAAACCCTTTTAAAAAGTTAAAATTATTTGTGAAGGGAGATGCAATTTCATTAGATTACTTTTAATAAATAAAAAAATTCAGTTGCAATTGTTGTTTTTGAAAATAATATAATTTTTATGAAACATTGTAGATTATGTTTCAATGTTTACACACTTCTCAAACCTACTTTGAAATAATACACCCTCAAATAAAAAAAGTGTCCTTTTTCAGGGTTTTATTCCCCAAAAAAGAATTGTAAATGAGTGAGAAATTTTCATCGCCATTTTTTAAAATGTTTCTTTTATACATTTTTTAGTAAATTACTTTCTTTACAATAACTAAAAGCCACAATGATTTTATTGCTTTTTATATGAAAAAAAAACTAATTTTTGTCTTATTTTTTTTCCTTTGTTGTATTTACTTTGAAAGTCAAATTATCTAACCTTTAAATTATATGATATTTCGTAAATTTTATTACCCAAAAAAGAAACAATTTTAGAAATACTATTTTAAATTTTTTCATCAATTTGGATAATTTTACAAATTACAATAAAATTAAAATTTTTTTGAATAATTTTATTATTTTGAATTATTCAAAATTAATTACATTTTAATTTCAATTTTTAAAGAAAAGGGAAAGTAGAGAGGGTTTAAAGAAAGGAATTTTTTAGGCGCACCTGAGAACCGGTTCAATTTTTATTTTTTTTAAAATTTTATTTACACCCCGTCCTACTCCCTTCGGGTTATACCTTTAATCTAATCCTAAGTTAGGATTTTGGGGAAGGGTTTAAAAAAGAGGAATAACCCATTTTCGTGGAGGGAAATGGAAAACCATTTAGGAAAAAAAAAAAAGTTCACCCACCGACTTCGAAACCCCATCCCCCTCCTCAGAATCGAGCTCAACACACAAGCCGTTTCCAACTACGCCCCTGAGGGGGGTTTTTTTTTTGTGTAAAAAAAATTTAAGTTTAACCTTGGTTAAAACCAAGTTTGTAGTACAATCGGTTGGTATTTTTTTTAATAATTTACAGTATCTCAATATCATCCGGGGAGTCTATCTTCTAAATAAACTAAACCAAATATCTCAAATTTAACAATTTTGGAGATAGAACATTGCTTTCCCGGGTTTTAGAGGTGTGTAAGAGCCCCTCTATGGAGAAGAAAATTTTTAGTTATGTAAATGAAGGAAAAATGGTGGAGGGTAGAGGGAAAGGGGGCATTTACAAAGACCCGGCCAAACGAACAAACATATTATTTAAATGGTGGAAGGTGATGTAATTGAAGATAAAGACTGTTAATTTCGAGATATTTCATTGTTTTTTATTAATAGGCTCACCTGCTTTTTAAAAAATAATATATACTCAAAAAAAATTTTCCCCCTTTTGTAGATTTTATTTTTGAGTAATTTAAAATTTTTGATCTTTTACTTTATTAACCATAATTAAAAAAATAATTAAACATTTGTAAAAAAACAACTTAGGTAAAAAAAAATGAAAAGTTTTTTTTTTCTAGAAAAAATTAGTGTGACGGGACCTTAAAAATGTTTTATGCTTCCCCTTTTATTTACTTGTTAATTTATATTAATAATTTCATACTTTTTGTTTCTTTGTAGTTTGTTTTTTTTTTTAAATTTTTTAAATTTTTTTAACCAAGCTTTTCTTGCCTTATTTTTAAAACAGCCAATTTTGGGGCGGGTTAATTATTTCCCTTTAATTTTTTAAACTTTAGAAGTCTAATTTATTGATCCTTTTTTTACTAAAAATTGTTAAGAATTTTTTTTTTTTTTCAAAAGAGCTCGAAATTAATTTATTATGAAAAACATAGACCAGTTACAAATTAAAAAGGGGTTGGTCATAAAAACTTTGTTGCACACATTAAAATGGGCATTTTTCAAAACTCGGTTTCGTTTTCTATTAACCCTAAAATGAGGAAAAAAAGGCTTTTAAAATGTTTTTCCCTTTTTTTTTACCCCAGATAAATAGACCTTTTTTTTTTCAATTAATAATATAAAAAAAAATTTTTAAATTTTTAAAATTTCAATTTTTAAAAAAAAAACAAAAAAAGCACCCCAAATAATGAAACAAAAATTTTATTACATCTATTTTGACTATAAATTTTGTCACCCAGTTGATTAAGGAAAAAAATTTTTTTTTGAATAAGGCCAATTTTAAAAATTTTTTTTTAAAGTAACAGCACTCCTTGGGAGTATAATTTTTTGGGCCCCAAACATTTAAATACAATTTCCCCCCAATTTGTCCCAAATTTTTTTTTGCACCACGCCCCCACCTTTTGGGAATTTGTATCACTTTATATAAAAAAGGTTTTTTAAGGGGGATTGGGGGTTATATTTAAAGGAAGGATCCACATTTGTATGGGGAAAGGGGAAAACCACCCCGGGAAAAACCCCGAAAATCAAACTCCGATCCCCCTGTCTTTTGGGGGCTGTCTACCCTTTGGTCGTTTTTGACCTGCATACCGAAGGGGGCCCCCAAAGAGTTGTTTAAAGAAGTGTACATATTTTTAAAGGGTTTGATTTTCAGTTTATACCCCGTTTAAACCTTGACACATTATTCCTTTAAAAGGTTTTGCTGGGGGGATTCTTTTTGAACCCAAAGGGTTTCAAAGGCCCTTCCCCTACCCCATTAATGAACAATAATATAAATGCACAAATAAGTACAAAGTACTGATTTGAAAATAACAAAATGACATTGATTTTAGGAAAGTAAACTTGAAAACTCCCTAACTAAAAAATTTAAAATTTAAACGATCGAACTTTGAATATTTAAAAAAAAGTTTAATTTAGAAAAAATATTATACTTTACATAACTATTTAAATTAAGGGATTTGATAAAATTGACAAAATGTTAATTTAAAACAAATATATTTTTTTTTGTGAAAAATAATTTGGATGGAAATAACAAAAAAGCATAGTGTTTTTTTTAAACCCTTTTTTTTATGAACTTTTATTTTCGATCCAAATTTACTTTTTAATCTTAATTAAGCAAACAAATATTCAAGAGAAGCTTAATTTTCGAAGTGTCACACAGCTCTGGGTTTAAATTAACGTAAAAAAAATAAAATATGTCAAAAACGTAATTATGGGTTTTTTTTTTTATTTTTTTTTCCCCCAAAATGAAACATTAAAATATATTTAAATGTGACTTTTTTCCCTTTTTCTGGATAAGAGTGTATATTTTATGCTAGTTATATGAATATTTGCGAAAATCTTAAAAAGCTGATTTATTAAACTTTTATACCCTTTTAAAAAATGCTAGAACCTCTCCATTTTTTGTCCAAAATCAACTTTATTTAAAGTGTTCGTCTGCTGTTTGGGGTCTTTAATCAAGTTTGGGTTTTTTTTTTTTGTAAGCATTTTTAAAAAAAACTTGTTCCTTACATTTACTTTAAAAATTTTATACATATTTACCACCCACACATAATTTTTAAAACTTTTCAAATAATTAGTTTTTAGTCATAGTTTCTTGGCAAAATTTAACATACCCCTCTATGTCAAATGAGCTTTAAAAAAAGTTTTTCACTTTTTTTAACCTTCATTCAAATATTCTAAGTTTTTACATTTAAATTACTAACAAGGGGTTTTTTTTAATTGATTCAAAAATTCCCCCAAACCAAAAATAAGAAAAGATCATACAAACTTGGAAAAGGGTTTCCCCAAAAAAGGATCGTTGTGATGATCCAATGAAACATGTTTTAGCCCCTGGATTCAAATCTAAAGATTTTTTTTTCAGAGGGGCATTTAAACTCCATTTTTTACGCAACTCCTGTCCTTGATGTTGAGGTTTTTCAAAAATGTATTTAAATGTAGCAACAAATACGAAAACCCCGGGTGTACCAACGGAGAAGACAAAACATGGACGCAGGCTCAAAAAAAAGCATCAAACAATACTTTTTTTTTTATTTAATGATTTCTCAACTTTTTTTTGCGTGACGATGGGGGGCAAATTTCTTTTTAATA
>JBCFYV010001318.1:0-54045 GCA_039000515.1 Timema cristinae | reverse complement strand
AATTTTTTCAAAAAAAAGGTAAATATTTTTGAGTTGTAGGTCTAATATATTTGCGCCTGTGAAAATCCAAGGTCGGGGCCCTTTTGGAAGGTTTCAGTCGCCCCTGAGTAGTGGGAGGAACGAACAACCACTTGCACTAACACAAAGTCACTAATGCACCTCTCTCTCTTTCTGGCGATAAGTTGCATTTATCTCTTCTCCAAACACTTTCGATTGCTTATGTTGAACGGTCTCGTAACTCCCGTTTCGTCAAAATTAAAAAATTCGGGTTGGGTGGGGGCATATCCTAATTTTTCAGTTCGGATCTAAACTATCGTTGAAAATCTTTACATTTTCAGAGTTAAAAGCCTAGGTTGCGAAATTGGTTTGTGGTTTTCAAAATGAAATTTGGGTACATTTAAGAAAATTTTAAGACACTTTTTTTTCAACCATCCCTTATTCTTGGCGAAGGATTAGCTAAATACTTTGTAAAGCAAGTTGAAACGCGACCCGGTGAATATCTAAGATCAAAAACCGAAGAATCTTTCTTCATACGAAACAATATTAAACAATTTCATTTTCAAATTCTGGGCAAAGGGGGCTAAGCCCTCTTTTTGTTTCCAAATATATTTTTAGTTTTTTTACTTAACGTAGTTTTACAACAGATTGGGAGAGAAATTTGGTGCTTTTAAAAATCTCATTTCTTTTTTTCCCGAACGCTTCGATCCCTGTGCCATTAAATAGTAAATCTTTTATTTTCCATTTCGAAAATGATGGGGGTCCTCTGTAAAGTAGGTATAAGGGGGAGTCCTTTAAAGTATTTTTTAAAAAGGGGTGGAGCCTCTGTAAAGTATTGTAAAAGGGGATCTCTGAAAAGTATGGTAAAAGGTGGAGCCCTCTGAAAAGTAGGAAAAAGGGGTGGGCCCTCTGAAAATATTAAAATCCTTTTAAAAGTATGGTAAAAGGTGGAGCCCTCTGTAAAGTATGGTAAAAGGTGGAGCCCCTTGTAAAGTAGAAAAAGGGGGAGCCCTCTGAAAGTATGGAAAGGTGGAGTCCTCTGTAAAGTAGGAAAAAAGGGTGGAGTCCTCTGAAAAGTATGGTAAAAGGGGGGCCCTCTGTAAAGTATGGTAAAATTGGGCCCCCCTGTAAAGGGTAAATTTGGATCCTCTGTAAAGTTGGTAAAAGGGGGAGTCCTCTGTAAAGTATGGAAAAAGGGTGGAGTCCTCTGTAAAGTATGGTAAAAGGTGGAGTCCTCTGAAAATATGGTAAAAGGTGGATCTCTGTAAAGTATGGTAAAGGTGGAGCCCTTTGAAAAGTAGGTAAAGGTGGGCCCTCTTAAAGTATGGTAAAAGGTGGAGTCCTTGTAAAGTAGGAAAAAGGGGTTGGAGTCCTTGTAAAGATTGTATAAGGGGGAGCCTCTGAAAAGTTTTTTAAAAGGTGGAGTCCCTGAAAATTTGGAAAAAAGGGGGAGCCCTCTGTAAAGTATTGTATAAGGGGGGAGCCCTCGTAAGTATGGAAAAAGGTGGGTCCTTGAAAGTTTTGTATAAGGTGGAGCCCTTGAAAAGATGGAAAAAAGGTGGGTCCCTTAAAGTATGGTAAAAGGTGGGTCCTCTGTAAAGTTTTTTAAAAGGGGGAAAGTCCTCTGTAAAGTAGGGTAAAAGGGGGGAGTCCCTGTAAAGTAGGTAAAAGGGTGGAGCCCTCTGTAAAGATGGAAAAAAGGTGGAGTCCTCTGAAAGTATGGAAAAAAGGTATACGAAAAGTTATTAAACTATATTAAAATTAGGCTTTTTTTTAAACGTTTTTTAAAAAAATTTTTTCATTTCCTTTTAAAAAAAATACTCTAGCAAGTAAATTAAATACAAAAAAATTTAGTAGCTATCACCTTTAAACAAAATAATAATCCACGCAAATAAATATATTGAATAAAGAAAAAAGGATTCCTAAAATCGTACATCTGAAAATAGCAAATCTTAACAAACGACATTAGGGCAGCAAGCTCACTAAAATAAAATGGCTGGTCATCGAAATATATAACACAAAAAATGAGCCATGGGGAATTCTTACAAAAATTGGCTTTTCACTCCCAAACTTACATTCGGATACAATAATCTAAAGAATTAAAACACGGGGTATTTATTTTTAAAGAGACCAAAACAATTTTGATTTCATAAATATCTTAATTTAATTTTAACTTCTCTCAAAACAAGTTTATAGTCAGGTTTTTCACAAAGATTGAAAGGGTGTTGAGAAAGTAGTTAATAACTTTCCCGGTAGGTTCCACACTGATCAGACTAAATAGCAGGGTTTCCCATAACACGCATGTATCCCAAAAGAAGATACTTTCATTACATTTAATCCACGTGCCTATTGATAGAAACACTCTTAACAACATGAAATATACATTTGTATACGTACGCATGGTAGAGGGTTTGGGAAAAACTATATCAGCGGCAATTAATATCACCACGGTGACCTGGCGGTCTAGGGGTAAGGTGTCAGACTTCTGTGCTGTCCCGGGGTTCAATCTTCGGTCCCCGGGACAGATTTATCTGATTACCAAACCCCTTTCCCTTTACCTCTGACAAGACATCTTGTGAATGTGAGGAATGCCAGGCCCCCACCGGGGGTTCGGATTCCACGTTAAAAATGTAGGTCCTCAATTTCATCTCACACCACCCTACCCTTACACATTAGCGTAAGTGCATTACAACCTGAACGGGTTTGTAAAGACGCGCTGCTAATAATAATAATAATAATAATATCACCACTTTAACTCTATATCATTGACATCTATTCTGTCATTAGTATAACTCTATATCACTCAGCACTGACAGAACTAATGTGTTGGGAGGTAGTTCACAATATTACTACTACAAGTTTTTGCAGTGAAACTGCCAAATAAACATTTGAGGGAGTTTGGTATACAGGAAGAAAGTATTACGACTTTCCTTTATGTTTGAATCCCCCGCAGATTGTCGTGATTGGTCGTTTCCCGGGCTCTTGGACCAGAAACACCAGTGATGTCATAATCAATCATAAATATGGCGACTCAGTGTCTGACTTTTTGTGGAACATAACTATTGCTCCAGAAATGATGACGACATCGCACATTTCTTGTTGGCTGTCAAAATGTTAGGGATATCCCACTGGGACTTGAAGTATCAGCACAACATTTCTTTTACCCCGCTATCCATTGAAACAGTTCTCACTTAGTCTATGAGCCACCAAATATAGCTATGAGTTTTATTGATTTAATATTTGTCAATTGAATTTGACTAGAAGTGTGTATTTTATCCCTTTTGATTTGGGGGAAGGAGAATACCTTTAGGTGATATAGTGATATAGTGATATGTTCAAATGGTAAGTTATTTATCTTACTCAGAAGCTCTATAGGCCTACTTATCTCTAGAGAGAGTGGTGGGAAACAATCGGACCATCTCTGCTGGACAATGTGTTGTTGCTCCGGTGGAGCTCACCTCAGCCACATTATCATTAAAATGTATTAATTTTTATTATTATTTATTATTGTGTTAGCTCTTAATTAGCTAGTTAATATTTACTTTCTCAATTAAAGTATTAATAAGTTACTAATCGTCCTGTATAACAAAAGTAAATTACAACGGGGTTGGCTGGCACAATTGCTATGTGGTAGGTTGGCTTACGTGACAACCAGTTCCAGTTTAATTAGAACTGAGTGTTCATGTTTAATATCAGCTTGGGTTTTACACTCTCCCTCCACTGAAATGAGGGTACACTTATTTTGTATTCAAACTTCCTCAGGAAATTAAGTCCAAAAATAACAAACAATCTAAATTTAGAATCAAAGAAGTCAACTTTAAGCAATCAGAGCCATACTAATTATTATAATGATGTGTTTGTTTTTAGTAAACCTAATATGAATCTTAATTTTCATTTACATAACATGGGTGAAACAACTCCGTTGAAGTAGGGACACTACACACATGAAACCTCCGCCCCCATTTCACTGGACAGTAAATGGAGGGCGAACTTAAATAAACGCTAGGTTGATCGGGCACGTTAGAATTATAAAACTGTAGAGTTCATATATCAACATAGTTTTAAAACAACAGATAAGATAATAGACAAATAATAAGATAGTGAAGTGGACCAAAAGGTCAACACCAAGAAACACAACAAAAATATTAACTTTCTATAAGCGACTGAATTAAAAAAAAAACATATTGTAATAAAAGGGAGTCAGATTATTATACAAAAAATGATAATAATAATCAGATTACCAGCATAAATTATATCAAAGTAATTCTCCTATACGAAATATTCGATAGTTTCAAATTAGAAAGGTACAGCCTTCTCTACTCCTATACTCTCTGATTTGAACAACACATGTAATATTTCATAAACTCATATTTAACAATAATGCACAACTTCTAAGACCAATTTTACCTTAATAAATTTCTACAATAAAATTCCGTTTTCAACAGCGGCAACTCAAGATGCACCATAAGACATCACTAGGACGACAACAAATAAATATTACTAATGGACTTTACTAAATATTTCACACCGAATGACTTTAATTTAATCATATACTAAGATCCCTGATAGGGCATAAAGCAGAATTACGGCATTTTCCAGTTGGGAAATAATGTGAATATCAAAGCTAGTTCATAGCATATTCTATGCATACTCACCTTTATGATTAGTTTCTTCAGTTGAAACTACCTAAAGTTTAATTTCTAATACACACAGGATGTTTTCCTGATGGAACATTATTCAACAAAATATTATATATATGAAACATTCAAATTTCAATACGTTTATAAAGAGAATATGACAAAAGTTTGTTTTTTCACAAGAAATATTTTAAGGCTCACTAACGTTAACAAAATGACTTTAACAAAAAACAAGTCTATTTTCGTTATGGGCAAATATTAATAAGATTATATACAATTAAAATAGTAACAATGTATGTAGCTTAATTTTTTCGTCCAGCGTAGTGTTTTAAACCAAGTTGTCGACGAGAGTAATAAATAACTTTACTCCACGGTCTTTATATACTAGTGTCCAAATCCTAGGAGAGATTGACAAGAAAAGAGGGGAGATTTACGTGGAATCAGGAAATGGAGTCTCTGTCTCCGTCTAACACACCGACAGTAGAAAATTCTCGGCTTCAGTAAGTTCTTTTTTCCCTATGGACCTTTCTTGGAATTCTTCCTATCTGGATTTGACGTCACTAAGGCATGTAGGATTATGTGGCTTAGTTTTTCGGACTCCACGCCTAATTTCGTCGCACTGACCACGTGTGGAAGAATGAAAATGTGGTTTGGGGTGGAGCTCGTGGGAACCGGGTAAGTCTATTCATTATAGTTTTAGGAAATCATATATGTTAGGAAATGTATTAAGAAATTGGAAAATTATGGATTTGAATGTTTATGAATATTTTATTTAGATTGAAATGATTTTTAGATTCATATAGCTTAGCAAATTGCTACAAATAAATTATAAAATTGCTTTTATAAAATATTGGTTTGGAGTCCAAGATTTGATTAAATCATTATATAGCCTGTAAATAAAGTAAAATATGATAAATTGTATTATGATCTATTAAGAACATAGAATTACAAAAAAAAAATAATAGGTGAAAACTGTAGCTTACCATCCCCAGTCTCCACACACATAAAACTGGAATTTGTGTTGACAGGAGTATATCGGCAGGTATTATGTTGGGTGAGTACCATGGTATTAAGTGGTGACGGTTGTTCTCAGGTTGATACAGGTAGGTTAGTAAATTGGTATGGGACAAGAGCAAAGTGCCAAAACAAAGGGGTCTTGAGATCCTCAGAATTATGCATGTAGGACATCAAGGGCAGTGTATATATGATGGGGAATCACCTACTGCTGGATGGAGTAATTCCGGCAGACCCTTCCTGTTTTTCCAGGGAAACCTGAGATGACGAGTGAAGGCGTCCGTCTAGTTTGTCGTACACGTGTCCCACATATAATAAGACTTTCTCTCAGGTAGAAACATGTTTGTCCTCTTGAAATGAGATGTCACCTATACCATATTATCTGATTTCCTAATATATAGATGAGAGTTTCCAAATTTTCAGAGTTAGAGGAGATGATCATCTTCATGCAGGCATAGGTTGTGGCCTTTGGACTTGTGACCAACCTGACATGCCGAATCAACCACGACATCACAAAATTTCAAAGAAAATATTTCTACTGGCTGCCTTATTTAGCGATCCTTACCCCAAGAACGACAAAGTAGCAAATATTAATGTGGGTATGCTATATTCTTCGAGAGTAAAAGAGATTGTATTTAATTCTTTGGACTGATACCCACCTGACTTATCCCTCACAGTAGGGGCTCCAGTGCTGCTGGTATGGAACCTGAATCCTTCCCAAACTCTGCAATGACACAGACTGCTAGTAAAAACCCTCGTAAGAATGTCATTGAGGCAAATATGTTCACCGGCTATACCATGGGGAGTCCTTATTTATTACATGCACCCCTATTTCCATATGACTACTCCTTTTGAATTTAATAGAAAGCAGTTTCTCCTGAAAGTGTGATTGCAATGGCCATGTACAGGGGCAGTATTAAAATAGTATTTGGATTGATTTGAGGGTGGACTGCTTCACATTGGCCAGTTCTATGTCAACAGCTCCAGTGTTAGCCCACGAGCAGCTGGTGAGTTTAGCATCATAGGGTAGGATTGTAGCTTGACATTTATTTATAATATGGACATCTACAATCCAAATTTAATAAAATAAAACTATCAAAATTACACAAAGACAATTAAAACAGATAACAAATACTAATCAAATTCATATGATGTGGCAGGTGGTGTCTTTACTCTGAATTAATGTTGCCGGAAACGCCCAAGCGTCTAGGGACATTTGTCCAGCGGACATTTCGGTATCGCGAGCATTTTCACGTTTTGACCGAAGGACACACGTCGAAGAAAATAAAAAATAATTGTCTACTGCTCGACACTCATAGTGACAGCACAAAAATTGTGAGGAAGTGGTTTTATTTCGCAACTCTTCCCCCTCCCCATTTTCCATAAAATCTCCTTTTGTGCCCCCGGCCAGTTCTGTCCCCCCGGCTTAATATAACAGATTCCGTGATCACATTTTGTATTCTATTGTATTTATTCACTGAGGAGGAATTAATCCATACAACTTCTGCACCGAAGACTACTGGAGGCCACGATGTGTCAGGCGTTGGTCTCACCACATCCACATCATGATGATGTTCTTTTGAGAATTGAGTATCAATGTTCAGACAATATCTGACGTTGCTATCTATGTCCCTAAGATTTAGTTTCATGTATTAGAATGTTTGCTTTATTTTCGTTATAAATTAGACATTGCGTTATTTATTTCATAATTTCTGATATTGCTATATAATTTCCCTTAGACAAAATTTCTGTATTAGAATTGTTTGCATTACTTTCTATGTCCACTAGATTATAGAGTATTTTGTTAGAGTGGTTATGAGTCATTTTCTGTATCCATTCAGACATGGTTTCTTTAGTCAAGATGTTCTAACATTATTTTCTATGTCACCTGACATAGTTTATTTCGTCAGATTGATTTCTGACGATTTAATTCCCTTTGCCCATAAGCATCGTTTAAATACGAGAGCTTATGTATGAATACGTATAGGCCAGGTGATTGAGTATAACTGAGTCCGTGGAATTTGATTTACTATGTCCTTTAAGACATTCTTTTATTTTTATGACACCCAAAACGGTCATGGATTTCGTTTTTAATATCTTTATCGCAAACAATCGGGGGTAAGGGGGTATATTAACTTCCCTTATCGGTCACGACGTTTCTGTCTTGTCAATTGTAATGATGTTGGCAAACTCCGGTACCGATACAGTAGACGTTTCTGTGAAATTGCCCTGGTGAAGCTCTCTTCCAATGCTCAGAGACCCGTGCTTCATCAAATTCCAATGCGACTGTCATGTGGGCTGACAGATTAGGTTGTGAGATCGAAAGCCATGAGATGATAATCCTGGGGAAGGGGCTTCTCGTGTGATGTCACTCCTTAGTTCATGAAATGGATACCCGTTCAGAAAACAATGCTGTGGGTAGACAGACTAGTGTCGTTTGAAAATTCGGGCTGTAATGGTTTTGATGTACTTGTTCCCTGTCTACGTACAGCGAGAAATGGTTCATGCCGTAGGTTTTAAAGTTAAACGGGTTCTTGGTGGGGTCCCCGTTGAACGGGGCGTTTGATACAAAACCATGATGCACCGTTTGGGGAAAGGTCAGGCGAAACGTTGTCCCGTGTTTCCCTTTCACGCCCCTAGGGAATAGTGAGGGTTTTTTCTCCACCGGGGGATGGGTACTTTGCCGGGCTGATGTTTTAATGCTTTTGGGATTGCCCATTTTAGAAGGGCTCTTTGCACTTCATAGAAGGCCTCTACAACGTGTGAACCTTAAAGTGAGGGAGTTTGGGACCGCCCTAAGACTAAACCCCTCACGGAAAAGGAACAACTGATTCTGATTTTTGGGGCCTTTTAAAGGGATTTTTTCTTGGTTTTAAAACGTCACCCTGAAGATGCCCCCAAAAGATCCACCTTTTTTTTTTGGTGTGACTGGGACGGGTTTCAAATCCCTTGTTGCCGGGTTAGCCTTCCCCAAAGGTTCCGGGGTGCTGCAAACCCAGACCCAAGTCAAATAGTTCTTTTGGTTTTCCTTTGTAATTGAGAAGGGCCCCAATGTACGCTCTATAGGCATACGTGTTGGGGCGGGGAGCTAGTTTTTGGTTTAAAAAAAAATTCACTGTGTGAATAGTGAATGAACCCGGGTTTTGGGGTGGATCTGATCCACCCCAGGGGAAAAGAGCCCCCTGGGGTTTCATATGCCGCCCTGAAAACCATAGCCCGGGAAAGATCATATAGAATCGCCTTGTCCAGTAACGGTAAATTCTATGGGTGAATCATCGGTGAGGGAAGAAAGGTTTGTAGGGGAGCCATTGCCACTTTCAAGACGGTTGGTGGGGGGCAGGGAAAAAGATGGGTTTTCATGCTGGCACACTGCATGGCTGGGGTGTAAAAGACTTTTTAAACTGAAAAATATCTACGTTTCATTTTTTGACCTTTTTACTTTGGGGCGACGACAGAAATTATGTATTTTTTTACGACGCTTTTTAAGTGTAAAACCGGTCATCACGGTTATCTCGTTCAGCCTTTGCTTTCATTTTTGTTCATTTTCCCCAACACGTTGCCGTGGGCTTTTTAAAAGGACCCCTTTAAATTTTGACAAGTCGGAGAGACGTAAAAAACCCCGTATGAAGCTGGGTTTTCCAATGACTTTAGCGCCGTTTTCCGCAACGGTACGACGCTTTTTGAAAGTGCCCCTGAAAAAAATTTCCTATCCCATGCTTCTTTGTTGGGGAAAAACCGTTTTAGATTGAAGATATTATTTTCCCAGCCGGGGTTGGGTAGTATCTTTGGTGGGGACAGTTTCTGTTGACACGTCAAAATGAAGTTTAGAAAATTTTTCCCCAAACTCAAATGGTACAGGAACGTGTGGGTTCTTTATTGTTTTCCCAACTTTAAATTTTCCCCTTTCCAACACGGGCTTGGTGAACGGATCATAGCAAACTGTCTTATATATGCCTAGAGTGTTTACTTTGTTGATACCAAGATAGAAAACACGATGCCCAAAAAAGTCACCCCGGTTGCGGTTCGACGATATCCGTGTAGAGAAATTTGCGGGGCAACCCTAGTAAATGTTTGGGGGAACGGGTGTTTTTGGTCTTGGATCAGATTAGTCTGGGGATCGAAACGGCTG
Organism: Timema cristinae; assembly: GCA_039000515.1. NCBI lineage: Eukaryota > Metazoa > Arthropoda > Insecta > Phasmatodea > Timematidae > Timema > Timema cristinae. The sequence continues at coordinate 44,268 of JBCFYV010001318.1, read as the reverse complement.
TGGGGTTTTGTTGTTTATAGAGTCAGCCGTTATCTGAAAAGGGAAAACATCCATTTTTTGTTGGGGTTGTGTACTTTAAATACAAACCGGAAATTCTTTAAAAAGCCTCTAGTCGTTTAGAGCTTTGTTTCAATTCTGGTAGTGCTGTAATTTCCGCGGGGACATGATTTTTGATATTTTTTCCCACATTTACGTCCACCCTGTTGTACAATACGTTTTTGCCCTAGGGGTTTTTTTGGGGTGAAAAGAAACGGATATTGAAATTCAGCCGAGGACTTCCCACCCCCCGCGAGTGATACAGTAAAAAAGTTGCGTGGTGAAATTCGTGAAATTTTTGGGGAAATTCCCATAGAGCTGTCATGGGGCAAATTTATGTATAACTGCCTTTAATGGCAGGCGCGGGCGAAACGGGCAGAATCCAGAATTAAATTGGGCGGGGAAACCCTTTCCATTGCACGTACACTTTCTTTCGGGGCGCCTTTACCTTGACACGTAGTTTTTATCATTTAAAATTTTGGGGAAAGACGTACGTTTTTTGCAATTCGGTTCGTAAAAACTCCACTCCCCCTCTTCGCCATCAGATGGCAGTCGTAACAAACACCGGCCCACGACACTGCTGATTTGAAAATATCTTCGCTCCAATTGCTTTCATACCCTTTTCAAACAGTTTTTTGGGGATTTGCTAATACGCACCGTGTCAACGACTTTTACTTTCGGCTTATTTTTTCGAGTTTGGACGCCTTTTCTGTACAGATTATTCTGACTTGAAGCACATTATTTCTGAAACGCAACGGGCGCCATCTTATACTGTAATGTTTTGCGCCTTCTTAAGCGTCGAAGATCTTGGAGGACGCCACTACCGATACGTTTTTTTTTGGTAAAGTAGCGCCACATGCGTCCTTTCAGAGTTCTATTGAACCGTTCCACGATGCTTGCCTTCACGTCTAGATATGAGGGTGTAGTAATGCACGCCTTCTTGCTTGAGAAATTTTCCGGATAGACGTGCCGTGACTCTGTCCCCTTGTCCGTCTGTTAACTAAGATGTTTACGGCTGCTTTGTTTGAAAATGTCCCGAAGGCGTCACTCACGACGCTCCCCGTCTTGTATGGAAGCGTCCTCGCCCATTGCCATCTTGCTAAACACATCTATGACGGTGAACAAGTACACTGCACCGTCGTAGTATTTTCTGAGATTTCACATATCGTAGAGATGGGCTTGCCAGAGGTCGTCAATTTGACACAACGTACTTGTTGCGTGGAAACCTTTTTAGCACCGGTTTGTGTAGGGTATAAGCATCCTGCGCACGATGCCATTCTCATACTTTTTCGGGATCTTCCTTGGACGCCTTTATGAGCGACGCCACCCCTGCAAACCCTGCAGGATGAGAAGGGTCGTAGTAGATCTCGGCTAAATGGTCCATTAAGCTCTGAACGGCAACCCCCTGTTTTCGTCCACCCTCTTCAGTTTCTTCTTCTTCTGCGATGGTGTAAGTGGTTGAGGTACGGGTGTCGGATCTCTAATGGGCGCCAAAACGTTTCGGATTTACAATAAATTCTTTAGGAACGTTTATTTTTTGCATCGCCGTGAAAAACTCTCTCCACCCCGATGGTTCACTGTGTCTTCTTGGTCTGACCAGATCAATGACTAAATCCACAATATTGGATCCACGGAGAGGCGTATCTTGAATACTCACTTCTCCGTTTGAGTCCCAAGAGATGCCGCCTCGGGAAATAATATGGTTCTAGTAAAAGTTCAGCTTTTTTACGTGCCTGTGCTGGTACAGTAATAGTACTGCAGGGATGGGAAGTAGAACACTTCAGGGGGTGGTGGTGGTGGTGTTTTTCAGATGGCGGAGGGTGTTGACTAAAGTGTAGATAGCGCTGTAGCACTTGTTGTTATAAAGTCCATTTAGACTTGTCAAGTTTTTGAAGTGAGGATTTTTTCCATTTCCTTGCCAACTCGGAGACCACTAGATTTGTTGCCGATGCAACTTGTTGGTGGTGTCGCTCGTGACGGTGTAATGTTTCAGGGGACACTAATATAATCTTTTTCGTATATTCCATTATTTACTTGTTGAATAAGGAACCGAGGACACCGCTGATTAAAGGGCTAAAAGTAAGGGAAAGAACGTTCCTCCTTTCTGAACGAGTAGTCGTCTCTTCTTCTTCCAGCACTCTCCTCGTTTGACCAGCTTGCGCAACACCTGCTTGTGAGCACGTAACTTTGTCTACTGCGCATTTTTCAACGGCACCCTCCCTTTTAAAGTGTTGTAGGCACACTCGCAAACAGAGTCAACCAATTTCTTGTCGGCCGTTTTCAGCAAGGCGATACGTTGCTGCGGATTCATGCGATACATCGCACGTAAAAGAGGGGCCTGCGTCAACACTTTGGGACTCATTATTATGAAATGATCTATAATAGGGAAGTGTCGGTGTTTTTTATAGCTTTTGCTTGGTAGGTACACCTAGCAGCCGACAATTGTGCGGGTTCTATATCTGAAACATTCTGGTGTACCTTGTTTGAAATCTAACAATATATAGCCGTAGGCGTTCTTGTAACATCGTGTAAGCCTCTTGTAAGACACGGGTATTTTAAGGACAGACTTGATTGTGCAAAGTGTTGAATCTGTGGTTAATCCCGGGGATTTTTAAAAATCACGATATAATGTGCGTTTAAGGAAATGTCTCTTTGGCCCTTGCCTTGATGGAATATATTTTGTGTAAGGTACATGACGCTAATATTTTGATGGTGATATCCTTTGGTGAAAAGATCGACGACCACCTCGTTGGCTTCACGCATCAGGTCGTCAAGGATAATCAGCTGTGGAGAGTCATTACAGTTGTCATCCATTTCGGGCAAACCCTTACAGAATATGACGCTGGTACCTGTCCCGTCTTGTTCGAATCCCGGTTGCCATAAAGTATAATACCATGTGATTTTATTAAATTTAACGTCACACATTGTGTCCAAGTGACGGATAAAGTCTGCTACAAAATGTGACTTTCCACATCCGGAAGGGCCGTTTATGATGGCCGAAAATAGATGTTTCAACTTGTCCATAATGTTTGAGACTGAGCTTATAAGCTATATGAGCTTGTATTTATAGGATAGGAGGGAGGTGTGGGTGTAGACATTAAAACACACACAACAGTTTTTACAATATTTATTTAAATCGTGAAAAAGTATACACACAGTTTAAAGTACACTGTGAATATATACTATATATATATTTTTTTAGCATAAACATAACTTTTTTTTACACACAGTAAAAAGTATACTGTTAATATTCACAATATTTATTTACACCCAGTGAAAATTATACTGTGAATATTTACAATATAGGGGGGATAGTGGTCTCGGTACTAAATATGCTATATACATAAAGACGGTTTCAATTTAAAAGAAAATAAATAAATATACAAACAGTTTATTATATATATATTTGAATAGATTTAAAATAAATATATATATATACAAACAGTTTATTATATTTGAATAGATATAAATATATATACAAATAGTTTATTATATTTGACTAGATTTAAAAAATATATATATATATATATATATGTATACAATCAGTTGACTAGAATTAAAATATATACAAACAACTAATTGACTAGAAAAAATCAGGTAGGTGGAGGATAGTACTGGCAAATAAAATATAAAAAAGTAACCCGGGTGCATAAAAAACTTAAAAAATATGCTTGTTTTTATGCAGAAAAAAATATGGAAAAAATCTTTTAAAAATGGCATGTCCATGGAACTGTCTAGAGTGGACTAAAAAAATATGATTATTCAGCCCGTCTAAATAATCACCTTTTAGTCGTGGCGAGTGCGTTTACAAAGATTCTGATACCCAAACGGCAACGTATTAAAATATTATGAATCTCTTAAGTAGACTTTCCTCGCAACATCTGTAAGCTAATCTAAAAGTCAAACAATTCTTATAGCTATAAGTTTTCTGTTGTAATGTTTAACGCTCCCAGGATATACATTTAGTTGATAGTGTATCTGTCCACTGAGTCAAGGGTGTCCCTTAGTAAATCTAGTTTATTAAACCTTAATTCCTTTCTGTAGATATGTAGACTCTAAATAGACAATATAAGTTTTAATATTCAGGATAAGCTAATCAAATAAAGCACAAGTTTTTAATATAAATTGAGAGAGAGAGAGAAGTCTTTTCTGTGCACCGTACCATTTAAATAACTTATAGCTTACTTATTCATTAACGGGTGAGAAAGTTTCTTCGTGTCAATCTATAGCAGACAGCTATTATAAATACAAACACTAAGAAAGTTTGGATTTTAGGCACCCATAATAGTTATTGGTTTTTATTCAGCAAACCCGAAACTCATGATAGAGAAAAAATAAGTATCGTTCATGTAGTAGTGTAATCCAGGCTCTAGAACTAGACGGATTCAATACAATAAAATAAATTAAACCTTACAACCTTTAGACTAATAGGAGTGCGCAGTGTAACTAACATTATGTTTTAAGGTCGAAGATTAGCAGGGCATACAACCCATCTCCAACGCATGCCACTCACTCCTAGATGCGTGAAAAAACACTGTCCAACTTCAAAGATCAAATTATATTTCATATGAAGAAATGGGAGACTAAGTTAAAAGGACTTGGAAATTACACATATCTAAAACCTAGGGATAAATGGCGTAACTAGAATAGTAAACAGTCTTAAAGAAAACTTAGATTTTAATTCAGCCAAAATCTTATTCGAGAACAATGCCCTTCTTTTAACGAATCTTAGAAAGTTTCGTATAGATACAATATCAGCAAAAGCTAAAGTGCAACAATAACCTTTATGTTCTTCACAAAAAATATTTATGAACATACTTTAATTAAATTTAAATGCATGGCCTTATTAAAATGGCGTATGACAACATCTAACATATTTCAGTGCTAGTTGTAAAAAAGTAATACAAAATCTTAGCCAACAACTTTAAAGTTCCGTGGTTACACACCAAACGACTAGTCTAATCGTCTAGCCTAAAGATTATTGACCAACTCTGTCAACATTTGATTGACATTGAAACATAACTCATAAGTTAGATAAATAACGTTAACTAGATATGAGTAGCTATCAACGTAATGCATAATTGTATTAACCATTTAAAACGATTATGCCCTATAAATATTACTCCATTTTGCATTGCAACACACTTTCAAAATTAACTAAATATATTTATTTTGAAACGCAAAAGTCAACTAACAATTAGAAAAATTCAGACCTAACTTTTAGAAAAAACTTCCCCACATTACTTTCTTTTAACAAAAGTCATATTTCACTACAATTCTTTTGTAAAATAAGAAAAGTTACTCTATATTTCGTGAAAGAACGATGATTCGTATAAGATATCAACAATAATATTTAAACCTAAAAATGACCAAAATGGAATTTAGAAAAATTACAATATTTATTAATTTACGCCAAAAAAGAATTTCTCCTTACATAGTATAGGTATGTCCTCGAAGCCTACGCTTCGTTCTAGTGTCCGAGCCAAATCCAAGAGTGGTCTCTTTCTTGACGGACGGTCTTTTATATGGTGCACAAATTATCGAACACTCGAGACGGGATTACACAAGGGTGGGAATCACTGAGTTCAAACAAATTGGGAGAGGGGATGTGCGCGGTACTAGAAGCGTCGACAGTCTTCTGGCAGTTTCTATCTTCTTCTACACGTCCATGTTGTTATTGAGACGGGTGGCGGTGTCTAGTGGCACGATGCGGCACTAGCCTCGGAGCTCTCAGATGTTTGGGTATTGTTAGTGCGTGCTGACGTGTGTTCTTCCCGCTGCCTAGTCTCGTCGGTCAAATTGGGTAAGTGATGTTTTGATTGACTAGCCCACTTTTGGTTAACTTGTAGCAATAATTGCCACAGTAGTGCCACACACGCACACACACACACACACACACACATGCAAATTCATTTTTAATTACTATGATAGCCCAACTTATATTCACATGTATGCATTTCTTAAGCACTTTCATTCTGTGTCATCTAACGAATAAAATTAGTAATTATGACTTTTTTCAATGTCTTGTGCTAGCACAGACATAGCCATATTTAATTAATGGTATTATCACTACTCATACAATAATTTAAATACGCTAATGAGGTAGGAATAGTGAAAGTATTTATGGGGGAGGGATAAGTGTACCAGCCTTTGTATGGAGGGAGAGTTGGAAATAATCTTAGTTTAATAGGGCAGTGTTCGAGCTCTATCCTTCTCAACCAACCATACAAGACGAGCTCCGCTTAGTTACTTGTACTTGAATAGAACTATGAGGATCTTGAATTTATTTTAAATATCATAAGGAGCAATCACGACAAATACATTTTATTAAATAATGTATAACTTTTACATATGTTCCTAAGTTAAATACCTAGGGGAAAATCATGGCGGCTATATATTTTGATAACATAAATAATAACTTTTACATAAGTTTATAAGTAAAATATCAGGAAAAAATCACTGTGTTTATATAACTTTTACATAACTTCAAGTTGTAACGCTTTAAATATCTATAGATAGTGTGTTAATTAAATCCCTTCTTACAAATAAAATACTTAACCGATTTTTATATTCCCATCATACATTAAATTATATTTATAAAATGTTATAACTGTCTCAAATTAGTGTTTTGTAATGCCTCAAGGACTATAAATTTTTTTATTTAATAAATTCACTAAACATAATAATAAAAAGAGCTTCTATATTTCCTGCAAACCATTGAAGTAATTAAATATTGAGTTACTATCACACATAAGAATATCTTATCAATACAGCAAGTTGTTAACACTTTCCATGTATACTATTATATATGTTTTGATTTATACAAAGCTATTATTTATGATTACTCCCTCATTGGCACCTGGATACGAGAGTCGAACCAGGGACTTGTGACGCAACAATATATGGCTTGTATTTATAAAAGTAATTATCGTCTACCCCTCTAGACGGAGCAGAGGAGAAATACATCAAGCCTCGGCGAGAAAGTTAGGGCGATTGGAAATAACGGTAAATAGTTCTGGCTCAGGAGTCACACACACTTTCTTTTATTATTATAGATTCCTGCTCTATTAATATAAATACGTGGATATCCATGCAGGGAAGAGAGAGAGAGAAAACATGATCGAAACTCGCCGAGCTACAGTCCCATTTTTATAGTAACAACTAGAAAAGCCCCCTAGATCTAATTTCACGTATTCATACGTCAAGACAAGTGCCCAGTAATAAGTACTGTGTTTACTTCGTAGACTTTAGATTGAGACCCAGAGAGAACGTAAATGGGCTGAATTGTTTCAACTTATCCATAATATTTGAGACAGAGCTTCTATGTCAAATAAACTTGTATTCATAGGATAGGAGAGGAGAGGTGTTTGGTTGTAGACGTTAAAACACAAACATAGCAGTTTTTATATGTATTTATACAATTAAATGTTTTCACAAATATAGCTCAAACCATGAAAATGATATATAAACATTGTTTTAAATATTATTCATGTAATTATTTCTAATATATTACCGTTTTTTAATGTACCTGTTTGAGGAACTCCGGTCGAGTAAAAATAATAACGTAATTTATAAGTCTAATTGTGGTGTTTTTTAATGAAACAAACAAATTATTTGTTATTTAATTTAAATAAAATATACCCAAATGTGAAAAAAATCAATTATTCTATAATAATATTTCTGATTGAAATAGAGGACTACTTATTAATGACTATGTTTTATTCTTAATAAACAAACAAAACATTTGGTTGATCACAATAACCAATCTGTAAATATAAACGTTAAACAGAATTTCTCTAATATATATTTAACAAAATTTAAATTTTCAAAAATAAATTATTTATGAATGTGTAAATAAAGGTTATACTTATTTGTCATGAAAAAAACCCTTCCCCCATAGATTTTTCTGTTAATTTAAAAAAATCAAACTTTCTATACATGTTTGCAAGTAAACTACGCTTAAATTATTTTATTTTAGATAAATAAATAAACTGTATTATTGATAAAAGAGTTCCAGCGATACCAAGAAAATCATTTGGGATCAAATAGTTAGGCCCATAGTCCCCCGTCTTATAGACAGGTACACTATCCATACAACCTGTCAGGGTATAGTCCCTGTCTTATAGTCAGGTACACTATCCGTACAACCTGTCAGGTTATAGTCCCTGTCTTATAGACAGGTACACTATCCGTACAACCTGTCAGGGTATAGTCCCTGTCTTATAGACAGGTACACTATCCGTACAACCTGTCAGGGTATAGTCCCTGTCTTATAGTCAGGTACACTATCCGTACAACCTGTCAGGGTATAGTCCCTGTCTTATAGACAGGTACACTATCCGTACAACCTGTCAGAGTATAGTCCCTGTCTTATAGTCAGGTACACTATCCGTACAACCTGTCAGGGTATAGTCCCTGTCTTATAGTCAGGTACACTATCCGTACAACCTGTCAGGGTATAGTCCCTGTCTTATAGACAGGTACACTATCCGTACAACCTGTCAGGGTATAGTCCCTGTCTTATAGTCAGGTACACTATCCGTACAACCTGTCAGGGTATAGTCCCTGTCTTATAGACAGGTACACTATCCGTACAACCTGTCAGGGTATAGTCCCTGTCTTATAGACAGGTACACTATCCGTACAACCTGTCAGGGTATAGTCCCTGTCTTATAGTCAGGTACACTATCCGTACAACCTGTCAGGGTATAGTCCCTGTCTTATAGTCAGGTACACTATCCGTACAACCTGTCAGGGTATAGTCCCTGTCTTATAGTCAGGACCACCTACCTACCTACCGACGTGAACAGATGTGCTGGCTCAACGCAGCGCTACGTGCAACCACGGGTACACTTTGTTTAGCAAATACCCTCGCGACATTAGTGGTGCTCGTACAGACTTTCTAGGACTCTCGGCTATGTAAGCTAGCGATGTTTTCCACTCTCCCTCTACCAAAATGCGTGCTCACTTCCCGACTAACAATTAATGTGTTTATTTTAAGATGACAAAGAAAAAAAGAGTAAAAATTAAAAACATATATAATATTTATTTAAACGAGTAAAATATCAAGTTAGAAAGGGACCAGGGACTGATACTTGTTACATTAATACAATAATATACTATACGATAGTTTGAACATTAAATCACTTCGGTTTCCTCCCTCATCGTCCACGGTTTGTACCTCGGACGGGTAGTAAGACACAATTCTAAATACCTATAAGCTTAATTTCGCGGCTATTACCGGGGAAAGTAGGGGTGGGTATTGAATACAGGTGGGCCATGTCGCTCTACCTTCACACAAATGCAGGTACATTTTATACCTTTCTCGGCCCAGATATTACTTAAGAATTTATGCAGTTATGTATTATTTCGTCAAAATATAGTTGCGAACATTAAATTCAAGTTACTCAATTCAATATTACCTATGAATTAATGTAAGAGTTATATATTATTCTAACAAAATATAGTAGCGAACATTAAATTATTTTTTCTGTTATAAGTGGCTTAAGGAATAAAACTGTTGTTTTCCTTTTATAGGTGGGTAGCAATCTACTGGCTTCCACCTTACTCCTCCCTGTTCAAATTTTGGTCGGATGAACTAGGGTGATTTTCTACACTCCCTACGCGCAAATGCCGAAAACAAGATATTACAAGCACCAACAACAAGAACCAACAAGTTTGGAACTTGGGAAAGGGGGTCAAGAGGGGGGAGTGGGGAGGCAGGAGCTCAAATCTCGCTCGGGGGGAACTATGTGTGTTTTCCACTCTCCCTCCGCACCTGGAGCTCGAGGTTCGACACACGTTAAAGAGGACCTTCAACTTCATTATCAGAGCGTTCCATCCCAGAGGTCATTTTTTTTGGTTTTATTTATTTTAGACCCCCACGTCTTCCTTCTGTCTGTTTCAAACTCGCACATGACATGTATAGTTCGTTTCTAGGGTGGGTAGACCGAAGGTGTTTTCCGCACACTTGGGATAACCCGCAGGTTTTGCCAAAAAGGGTAGGTGTCACTCATATAGTTATGGCAGGAAGATTTAGGACGTGCTACTAAAAATGTGTCTAATTCTGGGGCTTACATGCAGGGGTTCGAGGTTTGAATCTTGATACATCTCGGAGAGGAATTGCTAGCTTTGGCTTCCTTTTTCTCTGGCTGCTTTGTATCAATGCCATATAACTGTACATTCCAAAACCTCGCAACGACAAGTCAACGGGGGGTGAACGACTCGGTAAGGGGGGTCATCAGCCCGTGTCGTCCATCCCGTGACTTGAAGTTGATGACTTTTACAGGGGGTAGGGTGGGGGTGGTGGGTCATTACCACTCAGGGATTTCCCGCGCTCAGATGTTGAAATTTGATTTTTTCGAGTCCATGAATAGAAAAGAAAGTAATCAGCCATTTCCAAGCGATGTAAGGAGGGCGCGGGTTGGGGTGTGCGTACTAGTGATGCGCAGTGGTCACTACTCTGTAAGGGGACGAGCAGCGAAGCTCAAACAGTCATCAGGCGAGGTTCGTGCTGCTTGTTCCGGGACAGAGCCTTGTGATGGAGGAACCAATGTTCATTCTACCCCCCGACAGTCATAGCGCGAGGTTCGTGCTGCTTGTTCCCGGACAGAGCCTTGTGACGGAGGAACCAATATTCATTCTACCCCCCGACGGTCATAGCGCGAGGTTCGTGCTGCTTGTTCCGAGACAGAGCCTTGTGACGGAGGAACCAATATTCATTCTACCCCCCGACAGTCATAGCGCGAGGTTCGTGCTGCTTGTTCCGGGACAGAGCCTTGTGACGGAGGAACCAATGTTAATTCTACGCCCCGACAGTCAGAGCGCGAGGTTCGTGCTGCTTGTTCCGGGACAGAGCTTTGTGACGGAGGAATCCATGTTCATTCTACCCCCCGACAGCCATAGCGCGAGGTTCGTGCTGCTTGTTCCGGGACAGAGCCTTGTGACGGAGGAACCCATGTTCATTCTACCCCCCGACAGTCATAGCGCGAGGTTCGTGTTGCTTGTTCCGGGACAGAGCCTTGTGATGGAGGAACCAATGTTCATTCTACCCCCCGACAGTCATAGCGCGAGGTTAATGCTGCTTGTTCTGGGACAGAGCCTTGTGACGGAGGAACCAATGTTCATTTTATTCCCCGACAGTCATAGCGCGAGTTTAATGCTGCTTGTTCTGGAACAGAGTCTTGTGACGGAGGAACCAATGTTCATTCTACCCCCCGACAGTCATAGCGCGAGGTTCATGCTGCTTGTTCCGGGACAGAGCCTTGTGACGGAGGAACCAATATTCATTCTACCCCCCGACAGTCATAGCGCGAGGTTCGTGCTGCTTGTTCCGGGACAGAGCCTTGTGACGGAGGAAACAATGTTCATTCTACCCCCCGACAGTCATAGCGCGAGGTTAATGCTGCTTGTTCTGGGACAGAGCCTTGTGACGGAGGAACCCATGTTCATTCTACCCCCCGACAGTCATAGCGCGAGGTTCGTGTTGCTTGTTCCGGGACAGAGTCTTGTGACGGAGGAACCAATGTTCATTCTACCCCCCGACAGTCATAGCGCGAGGTTCGTGTTGCTTGTTCTGGGACAGAGCCTTGTGACGGAGGAACCCATGTTCATTCTACCCCCGACAGTCATAGCGCGAGGTTCGTGTTGCTTGTTCTGGGACAGAGCCTTGTGACGGAGGAACCAATGTTCATTTTATTCCCCGACAGTCATAGCGCGAGTTTAATGCTGCTTGTTCTGGAACAGAGTCTTGTGACGGAGGAATCAATGTTCATTCTACCCCCGACAGTCATAGCGCGAGGTTCGTGTTGCTTGTTCTGGGACAGAGCCTTGTGACGGAGGAACCAATGTTCATTTTATTCCCTGACAGTCATAGCGCGAGTTTAATGCTGCTTGTTCTGGAACAGAGTCTTGTGACGGAGGAACCAATGTTCATTCTACCCCCCGACAGTCATAGCGCGAGGTTCATGCTGCTTGTTCCGGGACAGAGCCTTGTGACGGAGGAACCAATAATCATTCTACCCCCCGACAGTCATAGCGCGAGGTTCGTGCTGCTTGTTCCGGGACAGAGCCTTGTGACGGAGGAAACAATGTTCATTCTACCCCCCGACAGTCATAGCGCGAGGTTAATGCTGCTTGTTCTGGGACAGAGCCTTGTGACGGAGGAACCCATGTTCATTCTACCCCCCGACAGTCATAGCGCGAGGTTCGTGTTGCTTGTTCCGGGACAGAGTCTTGTGACGGAGGAACCAATGTTCATTCTACCCCCCGACAGTCATAGCGCGAGGTTAATGCTGCTTGTTCTGGGACAGAGCCTTGTGACGGAGGAACCAATGTTCATTCTACCCCCGACAGACATGGCGTGAGGTTCGTGCTGCTCTTTCCGGGACAGAGCCTTGTGACGGAGGAACCAATGTTCATTCTACCCCCCGACAGTCATAGCGCGAGGTTCGTGCTGCTTGTTCTGGGACAGAGCCTTGTGACGGAGGAACCATGTTCATTCTACCCCCCGACAGTCATAGCACGTGGTTCGTGCTGCTTGTTCCGGGACAGAGCCTTGTGACGGAGGGACCAATGTTCACTCTACCTCCGACAGACATGGCGTGAGGTTCATGCCACGGCCTCATGCTCCCCCAAAATAAACTACAACGCCCTAATCAATGAATAAAAACTCCAACGCCTCAATCCTACCAATTAATTAATTAGTTAACAATAATTAATTAGCAATAATTAGCAATGGATGATTTGAAGCTTTGTTTTACAGGATTCTTTACAATATTTTTTTTACGGGGAAGGGGGCTAGTTTCAAATAATTATAAAAATCTGAAATTTTTAAATTTTTAAGTAGAATGGTGGGGAATAGATTAGAGGTGGGGATGTAGAGAGAAAAACACTTTAAGCCTAGTTTTCACTTGGAAACATTGTTTCTCGATGTTTCTGAAATGTTTCCTATTTCTCACCAACATAGAAAAGCAGCTTGCACAGAGCTTACATATAGTGTGCAAACAGTTTGAAAACAAGGTAAACACATTGTGTGCGAACCGTTAAACAGACATGGTTTCGCGTCTAGACTTCAATGATGAAACACAAAGGAAACAGGAGAACATGTTTGCAAACAATTTCCGAAAACAAGGGCAACATTTTTGCAAGCTATGTTTCTGGTAAAATGTAAAATAAGGTAGAAAAATTTTAATTCGGCAGTAAGGTAGAACTCCAGATAACCAAATAAGTTTTTTTTAAATATACATTTATAAATAGTATTGTAAACTTTATCTACCAGGTCTAAATTACATGGCTTTCTAATACAATTGGATAGTTATCAACAATCAGCATAAGAGAATTAAAGACCATATAGATGAGTTTATTTTGTATAAACAGCAAGGAAAATATACAAGACCTAGACAATATACTGTGTCTTATTTGTTCTGTGATAGTCTGCAGTAGTAATGTACCTATGTTATTATAGAAAACCAAAGGGCTTAAATAGTCCAATAATATGATTCCAAACGGTTTAATTTTTCCAATAGTGAACTGACATTTAGATCAAACATGAAAATATACAAGGACTAAAAGATTGCAGAAAATCCCAAACAGCTTAGTCACTTTTACAAAGTGACTCATTATATTTACTTTAAACATGGCTAGAAGATGGGTCAAAATTAATTTAGTCAAATAAACTCAACTTTCATAAAGTGAAAAAAAGGTATACTTATACAATAGAAAATTAATAAATTGAGACTAAAAGAGTTTAGAAAAATATATAAAAATCAAAGTCAATTAGAAAATTGAAAAATTAATTTAGAAAAAAATTGATTCCAATAATTTAAGCCAAAAAGAAAATATTTAGAATTTAGATATATGTCATAGCATTTCACAGGCTACCGTGGGCGCTTTTCCCGAACTGTATTTGTGTTATATTCGGAAAGTGGCCAGAGTAACCAGGGACTAAAAGGAGGGGTGAGAGGTGACACGTTGACTCTAATATCTGAGATGGACTTCGAATGTTCTGTTATTCCAGGGCAATGCCTTATTTAAGGGGGTTTGAATTTAAGGGATCAAATAAAAAAGGAAAAAGAAGAAAGGTAAAAATAAAGCGTACTTGGCAGGTGGGAGGACTAATTCAGATAACTGAATAAGTCTTAAAATCAGATATTTCTAAGGGGAAGTCCTTAAAATGGGAGAGAGGAGGGGGTAAACATTCAAAACTAATAAAACAACTACTTATATGAATGGTAGAAAACTTAGATCAGGCAGGCATATGGTAATCTCCAAATAACCATTTTATTGTAAGTTTCGAGAATTAAAACAATGTCTTCCTCTTTTCATAAAACAGAATTAAACGTGCTAAGAAGTAGAAGCTAACAAAAGTATTAGATATAACGAATAAAAATGAGACCTATAATGAAAAACTCAGACATGACGTAATCCATTCACTGGCCAAACCAGAAAGAAAACACTGCAAATGTTTCTGCTGTGGCAAAGAGACCCTCCATTGTTTATCAAATACGATAGTTATATCATATTGCGAGGGACAGTCTGCCTTACTGGGTTTTCATAAAGAGAGTGAAATGAAAACACGTTCTGATAACACGTTCTGATAACAAGTTATGAGATATTGGGAATTTCTTTGGTGTTAATAGATGATATGATGAAAGAAAAATTTCTAAAAATACCTCCCCATAGCTACAAATTTTAATTCAACTAAAGAGTCGTTTGAAATTTAAAATGCGAGTGTAGATCCCTGGGGCACTCCACCCTTAATGTTATGTCTGTTAGATATGGAACCTTCCATAACATTCTGGAACTTCTTCTGAGTAAGGATACCGATCAGATGTAAGTAGTGTGTGGGACCACCTGTCACAGCCCCGAGGCTATTTCCGTGAGAGAGAGTGTGTATTGTGATGTCAATTAACCTACTTTCGACATCCGGTTGATTTACCGTTATTCCCCCACTCACAGTCCCCTACCCAAGGTTATTTCCCGTGAGCGATAGTGTGAATTGTTATGTCAATTAACCTACTTACAACATACGTTTGATTTTCCATTATTCCTGAACACATATACCCTCCCCCGAGGTTATTTTCCATGAGCGAGAGTGTGTTTTGTGATGTAAATTAACCTACTTTCCACATCCGGTTAATTTACAGTTATTTCCCCACCAACATCCCCTTTCCCAAGACCAACCCCTCTCATCCCCTCCCCCCCGATAGAGGCCACCACAGTGGCTCATGGGCTTAGCCCATTTGATTCTGATGTGTGCCCCAGACCCATTAGATTTTAATGTGCGCCCATTAGTTTTTAATGTGTACCCCAAGGGTTTCGAGTAGGGGAGCGTGCGGTATTGGGCACTCCTCCAACGACGTATTGAGAAGCATTCTGTCTCGACGAATGTCAAAACATAAAGTGATTTCTCTCCAAATCCACTAGGGGGCTAAACATACTGACTGGGTCTGGTTCAGTACGGCTATGTGATTTATTCCCCAGGGGGCCCTTTTCATTGCTTGTCCTGGGTGATAAGGCTAATTAATTCCCCGTACCATCGTTCCTGATTTTAATGTGTGCCCGTTGGCGCAGTGTATAACGTTGTCAATTCAAAGCCTGATTACTAATGAATGAATAAACTAACGAAGAGAGCATTTACTGTCAATTTTCTGGGGCCCCAGGGCATTCATTATTCACTAATTATGTTCAAATACTGATAAACCGTGACAAGGATTTTTGTGTCACACAATGGCGTGAGCGCTAAGTGTCATTAACGATGCGATGTTTATCTACGGTAAAGGAATCTTACAGTAGGGTTTTGACCGAAAAGCACAATTAATTCAAGATTCATATGTGAATATTCTAAAATGTTCTTCCTACAAAAAACTAAAATATATTCATACGGCAAGTCCGTGATCCGATAGATATGGAGCAGAAAGTTTGTATTTTAAACTGTTCTTCCTATGTCAATGTTGAATACAAAATATAAGTTTGTATTTGTTCTTCCTACCAAACCAATTAAATATACTCATACGTCAAGTCAGGGAGATACTGACCACCAGTAAAGGACTCCTGTGATTTTCAGATGATTTGTCTGCCCTTCCTAGCAGAATCATACTAAAGTTCTGTTCTTTCTACCAAACAAATTATATATATTCATACGTCCAGTCAGTGAAATACTGACCACCGGTAAAGGACTCGTGTGATCTGCAGATGATCAATGTTGATGTCTTGAGGGCTATACATAACAATACGTCTTGGGTTATACGTTAATATGATAGGGGTGAGAAAATGCACATGAATTGCGTGGAAAAAATCACCCTCAATGCACACGGATGTGGTTCAAACCACGCTCTTTTCGTTCTCAACAGGTGAGCAAAACACGAGAGTGACGCCTTATACCATTCAGTCACTAAAGCTCACAGTGATTTAGGGACCACCATCCATCCCCGTAAAAATTGGTTGTATAGGTATCCAACATACCAACATGTACTACGAGTAAGGTAGAATTGTTCCAGTATACTTTACAGTAAATATGTGTGAATATTCTAAACCGTTCCTCCTACCGATTCTAAACGGGTCTTCTTACCAAATAACTTAAATATGTTCATACAGCAAGTCCGTGATTTGAGTATAAAGTTTGTATTTTTAAACTGCTCTTCCTACCAGAATCATACTATAGTGCTGTTCAGTGATTGCAAACAATATAAGTTTGTATGTGTTCTTTCTACCAAACAAATTAAATATATTCTGTACCGTGGCTACAAACTATAACCAGCAAACCTCCGCCACCAAGTCTACATCCAGCACTTACCCCATTTAACGGCTATACCGGAGCGACATATGGAGCATGAAGACATGCCAGCCGACGACTGGGACCACCACTAAGAGTAAACAATATCTGAGGCCTCTCGGGAACACGCAGTTGTTTCCACAGGACTAACCCCATGTAGTGGTTGATGCCCAAGCACGGCCTTGGGGAGAGTATTGGAGCTGTAGTGCTAAGTGTGCCCCCCCCTACCCCCATCTTCGCCTAGTATCTCACAGCGTTGTGCGCAGGTGCTGATGAGGTAATCTAAGCTCTCATTTGCTGTGAATGACATCACCTTACGTCATGCAATCCATCCACATTTCCCCCGCTGTTACAAGCACAATATAAGCAAGTGCTCAGCGACTCTCTAACACCAATAGTTCTAAGGAACATCTTAGAATGTAAGTAGCCGTAATGTTGGGGATTCAACATTTTTGTATAACTATTACGTTAGTGGGAAGAGTTTTCGTACAGATATTTAAATATGTAGCCACCTCTTTGTGCACTGGAAGAAGTTGCCTTCAATTTATATTAGGTTTTTTGCGCGCTTCTATATTATTTCGAAGTCACGGAAATTGTCTTATAATATCTATTTACTACGGCGACTATCGTTGAGCTTAGATTAAAATATTAGTTGACCTTTTTTTTTTTGCGATCACGTTAAAATTCATTATTAAAGTTTGGTCAGAGGAATAGCCCTTCACGCACTGGCGTATAGCTTATGTTATTCGAAGGTATGAAACAATTAGAGTGAGAATTAAAGGCATGGAACAGCCTAGATTTCTTTAACTCCTTTTTGTATGTACTTTATTGACAAGCCAGTCTTTTGAGATTTGAATTCAAGGTAGCTCTTGTATGTTTCTTGTAGAATACTTATTGTGAGATTGTATATTACGGACATTAATAGAGCAATATTTTAATGTTGTAAACTGACTTTACTGCTCGTCCTAATATTAATCATTCGTTAACTGGATATAATTTTGATTAATTGGAGAGAATTTATGTTATGTTAAAATGTGTAATATATAGCGTAGAACTCGCACCCTTATGTCATCTTATAAAGTTATAAACTTAGATATTTACCAGTTATAAATAAACTCTGATTATTATTTTGATTAATTGGAGAGAATTTATGTTATGTTAAAATGTGTAATATATAGCGTAGAACTCGCACCCTTATGTCATCTTATAAAGTTATAAACTTAGATATTTACCAGTTATAAATAAATTATGATTATAATTTTGATTAATTGGAGAAAATTTATGTTATGTTTAAATGTCTAATATGTGGCGTAGAAGTCGCAACCTTATTTCATCTCATAGTTATAAAGTCAAATGTTTACATGTTACAAATAAACTTGCCGAAGAGCCCTAATTGTTACTACTCCTGATTTTATTTAACTACTATTCTAATTCCCTGATAGAAATAAACAAGGGTAGGTGCTGACACCTGGGTTTGGTTGGATTGAGTGGTGGTCATTAAAGGTTCCTGATGATTTATTAGCTTTTTTTTTTGTACCCGTCATTTGGCCTAAAGTGTAGGCTAAACGTCTTTAGGCCAAATGCCTTTAGGTCGAATGCCTTTTAGGCCAAATGCCTTTTAGTCCAAATGACTTTAGGCCAAATGACTTTTTGTAAAGTTAATTTTTAGACCATTTATTAAAATATGTTTTGCTGTCTCCGTAAACATTAGTTATGATTTAAAGTGATGCTAATAAATGGCGAGGTGTGGAGTGTTTGGTTAAATAGTAAATACTACCGTTTCAAAATATATAAGTCTTTTCTCAACTTACTACTTCCCAAGGTATAGCAGCACGTCCATTAACCTGTAGTACCACTTTTGTATGTTGAACTTTTTACATTGCCAAGGTTTTGTACTAGTTTTTGTACCGTTTTGTACCCGTACCGCTTTTTATTAATTAGTACATACATGTGGTCACACCATTTTAATAATTTTGTTTTATTTTGAATTTTGATTATTTTTTAAGTGCCAAAGTATATTTTATCAGTCTTTCTAAGTATATTTGTTTATTAATTTTGCTAAATGAATTAATCGATCATTCATTTTTTATAATCATATTAACATACTCGAGTTTGCCCACGGGTTCGCTCACATTTAAGTTGGGTAAATTATCTTATTTTTAGCAAATCATATAAACCAGGTTTTCTCAAACTCTATACTCTTGAGCCTTATATGAACACTAGATAGCAGTTGCCCGCGGCTTTGCTCGCGTGGAAGTTGATTATATACAAATACGAAAATATACAAATGTATTTACAGATTAATTTAAAATATTACGTTACGTTGATGACCATAGCTTGACCTCAGATCAAAAATAATGCAAGTCCGATAGAAACTTTCACCCCCTTTTTCGTCCCTTATTAAATAAAATTTCCAAAATTCCTGAAACAAGTATTTATTTGTTTTACGTCAATAACCGAATTACAAAATTTTGTTTATGTAACTTTCAAAATGACGGACTTTCATACATATTATCATACATATTATCATCCCCTATTTTGACCCCTTTGGGGTGGAATTTTCTAAAATCCTTTCTTAGTGGGTGCCTACATAACAAAATGAATATACAGTCCGAATTTCATGCTTGTAGCCTTGATAGTTTGCGCTCGGCGATGATGAATCAGTCAGTCAGTCTGATACAAACTTTCAACCCCTTTTTCATCCCTTATTAAATAAAATTTCCAAAATTCCTGAAACACGAATTTATTTGTTTTATGTCAATAACCGAAATACAAAATTTTATTTAAGTAACTTTCAAATTGACGGACTTTCATACATATTATCATCCCCTATTTTGACCCCTTTGGGGTGGAATTTTCTAAAATCCTTTCTTAGTGGGTGCCTACATAACAAAATGAATATACAGTCCGAATTTCATGCTTGTAGCCTTGATAGTTTGCGCTCGGCGATGATGAATCAGTCAGTCAGTCCGATACAAACTTTCACCCCCTTTTTCGTCCCTTATTAAATAAAATTTCCAAAATTCCTGAAACACGTATTTAATTGTTTTACGTCAATAACCGAAATACAAAATTTTATTTATTTAACTTTCAAAATGACGGACTTTCATACATATTATCATCCCCTATTTTGACCCCTTTGGGGTGGAATTTTATAAATTCCTTTCTTAGTGGGTGCCTACATAACAAAATGAATAAACAGTCCGAATTTCATGCTTGTAGCTTTGATAGTTTGCGCTCGGCGATGATGAATCAGTCAGTCAGTCAGTCAGTCAATCAATCAGTACATGTTATTTTATAAGTATAGATTAAAAGTAATTGTTAAGACTCTTATTCTTAGAATAAAATAACTTTTTTACGTTAAAATACAAAAATGACACATTTATTATTTAATTGATTTCTTTATTTTCTGATAAGATCTTTGTAGAAGTTTATTAAAAATAGTGAAGTTTTGTAAGATATTAATTAATTTTATTTCTTCATAGGCCAAACAGAATATTAATTTTTTAGTCAATCATAATTTAGCAAGTCGAAGGAAGTGAAAGATTGGTTCACACCTCATCTGAAATCCCTTCGTGCCTTGCAGTTTGAGAAACCCTGATCTAAACTACCAAAAATACAATTTCAGACACATATGAGGCGAGAACTTTGTATGTTGATGGAGCCACAAATCAACTACTACCTATAAGAAGTAAAATCTATTCAGGGGCGGCTCGTCCCTAAGGCGCGCAGGCGCGCGCCCCCCAAACCCACGAATCCCCAGTTCCTTTTAAAGTTATTATTCGTATTCTCACGACAATTAAATCATGCCATAATATTTTCAAGAAAAAAATGTTTTTTGTTTTAGTAATAGCAGGCAATGTTTTTAAAATGGCATGCGGTCGGGCGCGAGGTGGTCAGCGCCTGACATTGTGAAACCAAACCTTCCCTCCCCTTAAACCGTTGTCCTCCTCCTGCTATAGCTAGCTAGCATTGCTTATTCTTCTTTTGAAGGCGCACTCCCTTACGTGCCCTAAGGTTGAAAGCTTGTGAAATGTTTATAGCGTGAACCAGCAATAATTGTTGTCAGTCATCTTGCGTGCTCCTGCATCTTGAGGATGTGTGTGGCGTGTGTGTTTATAATAATATTATGTAGGGTTATTTTAGGATAATGTGTATTTGAGATATATGTTTTAATATTTTTTGTAACTAGGCTTAATATGAATAGTTCAAATCAGGCGCTTAAGACAACGAATATTGCAAGATTAACTCTTGATCAAAAAAGATAATAGAATTCATCAGGTAGGCCATGTCCTGTTCAGATCATGTGACTGTGTAGTGCCACACTTTTTTTAAATTATTATTTAGCACCACGTCTTACTACCCATTCGGGTTATACGCCTAAGTACTAATTACGCTAATGGATTAGAAATTGGGAAGGT
Source organism: Timema cristinae (assembly GCA_039000515.1). Classification (NCBI taxonomy): domain Eukaryota; kingdom Metazoa; phylum Arthropoda; class Insecta; order Phasmatodea; family Timematidae; genus Timema; species Timema cristinae. The sequence continues at coordinate 23,037 of JBCFYV010001318.1, read as the reverse complement.
TGAATTAGTGGAAGTGAACCCGCATTTGTGTGGAGGGAGAGTAAAATACCATTGAGGAAAAACCACCCCCAGTTCACCCGACCGAGATTCAAACCTCGATCTCCCCGTCCTCAGCAGTAGATCTCAACACGACTAGCGCGTTAGCTATCCACGCCACCGAGGCGGGTGCGCTCGTTACTAACTTCTTATTTATGTCAAGTATGCTTCCAAAGTCAATGTGAATAGTAAATGTTTGTATGTTTATCGTAAGCTTTCTTATTATTTATGCGTGAAGGGTTACGAAAAGTGTCATACCGATACTAAAAAAATGCCGGGTAAGTGTTGTACCGTTGCCGAATGCAATAAAAGTAATCTAAGGGATATGGTGTTATACACCATGACTTCCCTAAATATTCTAATGTCAGACGAAGATGTATTCCCTTCTGAACGAGATGGAAAATGGAGTCATGATTCGTATTTTATTTGCTCAGAACATTTTTTCACCTGATGAGTATGAACAAGATCTTCAGCCCTAACTGCTGTACTTTCCTTTAAAAAGCAAATTAAAATCGCCTTTATTTGTGATGTCTCCGAAAATGTTATCCAAGGGTAAAATATCACCCGTGAATCTAGGCATTATATTAGATTTACGAAACAAATAGTAAGTGATTTCATGGCGGGTAAACATGTCACCCCCAATAGTTTTACTTTATGGAAAAGTCCCCTTCTATAGTGAATTTAATGATTTGTTTAAATAGTTTACTTAACTGCAAGATTTCACATATGCATTTTATAACCTTATTAAACAAATTGATCTTGCTTCATTAATGTGGACAGTAGTCTGTAAGAAAAATTTCCTCATGCAAGGTGGATATAGTTTTATGTTATCCGTGCCATCTTAAAACATACTTTAGAAACATTATTTCTAAATTTAATAAATCACGTGGCTGTATGACAGACATAAATATATTTTTTACAAGAACATAGTTTATTGTAGTACATGAACAAATGTATATAGTACGCAAGTTAATGAAAGAATTAAGGTATTTGGTGACGTAAATGTTCACTTAAATTATGTGTTAACTTTTCAATATAAATTTAATTAACCTCTTGTAAGTAGGCCTATTCATAAACCAATTTGTATTATAGTGAAAATCTTGAATTTATATTAATGTTCAACTGAGTGTGTCAAACTATATATTTAAAGGGTAAAATTAGATTCAGCTACATTTATGTTATATAAGTTGGTAATAATATATGCCCCCCTCAAAGTTGGAGATAATATGTGTGTCCTCCATCTCTACCACCCCACCGCCCCCCCCCTCCCACAGTTGGAAATAAAGTTGTCCTCTAAGATTGAAGTTCAAATCCCAGCCGGGTGTAACAAGGGTATTTTTCCCTAAAATGGTTCCCCACTCTCAATATATGCAATTGTAGGTACATTCAATCTAAAATGTCACCTTCCTCATTCCTGATTCATTAGGGTAAATTGATGTATGTGTACAACTCAAACGGGTAGTAAATCACAATGAAAAAAAAATACTATTGTGATGACTATCAAGAGTATCGGCGAAGCTTTATTAGTGTCGGGCGAGGTAGTTTGTAAAAAAACTATTTTTAAGGAGTTTTTAGGGGATTGACTCCAAGCCAGTGGAAAATATTTGAAAATGGAATGCCACTAAAAGCTATTTGGGGTGACTCTTAAGCATTTAGAAATAATAATAGATTGTTATAGAATCTTTCTGAAGTTTGATGCAAACCATCTCTCAGCTTCAAACTCAAGTATATCATAGGGAAGTTTAACAAGCTGGAGGAAGGCACATTTCGATGGGGGGAGCGGGGAAGATAATGTGGATATACCTCACCCTATCAACCCTTCCCTCTTTCCCAGTTCACCCTCAATGAGAGACACTCGATATAAAACTAGCGACAGACACACCGTACAATGTAGATTATTTCCTCAGAGTCTGACAAACTAACTTAAATCTAGAACAAATACAACATCCAGCCCCCTGACAGTTAATTCATCATTGTGAAAGGGGAAAAGCACAGACAACCAATGATACGTTTTTCGGACATTACCGGGAATCGAACCCGGGACCTTTAGCTCAGTATGCAAACACGCTACCAACTGAGATAAAGTGTCGGACTGTGTATTGAAATCAACATTTAGTACGGTTTATGTGTTGTTAGCGAAATAATTATATATTACGTGATAAAAAAATATTACACCTCTGTACACAAATAAAAAACTGGTACGTTGGTATTAACGCTGTAAGCTACTTGGTCTCATAAGTCATCGCACTCAAAATATAACTTGTTTTTGAGTAACGCGGAGGTCAGGGTGTAGTGTAGTTCTTCTTTTATATTCATTAAAGAATTAAATTATAAATGACTTGTGAGATTTAAATGTATTTATTGAATGATCATAACACTAGTGTAAATATTTTTATGAGAGTTCGGCCATTCATTTTTTCTGGTACAAAGGCTCCTTTGGTCTAAAATGTGAGAACCCTTGGTCTAAGTCAATATATGTTAATGTGTTGGAATAACACGCTCTGGTAGCTTTGTCAGTTCGAAGTACTTTAGTATTAATTTTAACCGAAATTGGGTGGGGTGCGAGTGATTCTGAAGTCTCTATAAGTGAGGTCCTCTGTGTAATAACCCATATCTTGTGTTAAGAGACTTAAAAACTAAAACGAACTTAATTACCAGAATGGTGGCTACTAGTTATATACATTTTCTTGTATACAATGTATGGAAGCTACTATGGTTGTGCTTTTTTCAAATGAGAATATAAGAGGCACTTTTAATATGTGTGTGTTTTGAATATAAAGTCTTAAACCAAGTCTTAAAAAGGAGCCTATGTATACGACTCATCTTCTGTGTCTTATGTTTTAGTTATAAAGTAAATTATTTATGTTTGTTTTGAAATTATTAGGGGTCATGGGGGAAGGTGCCCCGTTTACTCCACCCCATTGAGTGCGCCACTGGTTCTAAATAAACGTTTAGTGAGAGGTCATTTTATCATAGATATAATTAATTTATAAAATATGATAGTTATTAAAATGGTTTTTATGAACTTATAACGCCCCTTTTTCTCGTCAAGTGAAAAAATCAAAAGTATATCCGTTAGCTTTTATTTAATTAAAGGGTACTAAACTTTTAGCTCAAAACCCTTTAAAAAGGTTTAGATTATATATATAATGTTAATAATGAATACTTTTGAGCCAGTGTGTTAAAGGAGTCTCTCATTTGATATTATTAATTCAATATAGTAAGTATAGTATTTATCTTTAGAATGTTAATTCAAGTTTAAAATTAATTATAATTATACAAAAATGTACAGTTGTAATATTTGAATATGATGTATTTTCACTGTCTAAAATATGTTTTTCAAGTAAATAGAGTAAGCTCTAGTAGTGTTGTTTTTTCATTGTATCTTCACGCCAGTCAATGCTTTCCGCATTTAATAGCAAATAGAAGGTAGGTATGAGGAAGAGAGAATTATGAGAATTACCCTCGTTTGCGTGGAAATAGCGGGAAAACATTTAGGAAAAATTACCATCAGTACACCGTGTAATTGATCAGCCGCGGTATGCACATTTTTTCCTCGATTCATTATTTTATAGTAAAAATCTTTCTTTCAAAAATGAAGATGAAATACATATAAAAAAAATTAGATATCACTAAACTTTACACAAAAATATACAAATCAATACATTATTTAATCTATATAAAGCAAAGGATGAAGCAAGAGAGAGGTACCCGCCAACAACTCGTGAAACTCAAAACAAATTATGTTAGTGGGTTTGAAAAAGAACCAAAGGAAAGTTGCCGGGGAACAATGAATTTTTGTTATGGTTTACTTCAAGGTCGTTTGCTATTATTAGGAATGGAGGGAGGAAAGGACTGCTGCCTAATCCCACCCTTCAAAGTCTCTTGTAGAGTGCGACGTAGAAGAGAGAAAGAGAATATTTAGCCTGTTAGCCACGCAACTAAAGTTGGCCCGCCACATTGCTGAAAAAAATATTTTTGTCTAATCGTTTGTGCTCTATTTGTGCTCATATGTGCCCGAACATGAACATTTGTGCTGTGAAACTGGCCAATTTAGAAAATATTTAATGTGGTGGGCCAACTTGAGCTCAAGCTAGCCCATCACATATTGAAAAACACAACATAACAAAATTTATTTAAGTCAATCCATTGTGCTCCATTTGTGCTCATATGTGCCCGAAAATGAACATTTGTAATTTAAAATTAGAAAATCTAAAGAACAATTAATGTGGCGGGCTAACTTGAGTCTTCCCTATACCATAACCTGTAGAAAAATTGAGTTCAAGCTGGCTCGCCACATTTTTAAATATCAATGTAACAAAATTCTGTTTTCACCATTCGTTTGTTTTTCTTTTGTGCTCATATGTGCCCATAAATGAGTATTTGTGCTCTAAAATTAGAAAATCTAGAAAACAGTTAATGTGGTGGGCTAGCTTGAGCCCTAGTTGGATCGCCTTCATTAAATGTTATCTAAAAGGCCTAGTTTCATAGTACTATAGTTCATGTTCGGGCACATATGAGCACAAACGAAATATAAACGAATGGTTAAAACAGAATTTTGTTACATTGATATCTCAAAATGTGGCGAGGCAACTTGTACTCTATTTTTCTACAGGTTATGATATAAGAAAGGTTCAACTTGCCCCGCCACATTAAATGTTATATAACATTCCTAATTTTAGAGCACAAATGTTTATTTTCGGGCACATATGAGCACAAACAAAGCACAAAATAATGGCGAAAACAGAATGTTGTTATGTTTTGTTTTCAACATGTGTTGGGCTATCTTGAGCTCTAGCTGGATCGCCTTCAATAAATGTTATATAAAAGGCCTAGGTTCACAGCACTAAAAATAAAAACGAGTGGTGAAAAGAGAATTTTGTTACATTGTTATTTAAAAATGTGGCGGGCCACCCTGAACTCGATTTTTCTACATGTTATGGTATAGGGAAGACTCAAGTTAGCCCGCCACATTAAATGCTCTTTAGATTTTCTAATTTTAAAGCACAAATGTTCATTTTCGGGCACATATGAGCACAAACAAAACACAATAGATTGACTTAAATAAATGTTGTTATGTTGTGTTTTTCAATATGTGTTGGGCTAGCTTGAGCTCAAGTTGGCCCGCCACATTAAATATTTTCTAAATTGGCCAGTTTCACAGCACAAATGTTCATGTTCGGGCACATATGAGCACAAATAGAGCACAAACGATTAGACAAAAAAAGATTTTTTTCGGCAATGTGGTGGGCCAACTTGAGTCACGTCTCTTTGCCTCTAGGCTATAAGAGTGTCACTTTTTGGTATGGGAGAACACAAGCGATCCTAGCGGTGAGATATTTTTACCAACCAAAGCTCGTCAGATTTATCCCCCTGGCCTCTGCTGCAGCCATTGGCTTTTCGGAGGTCCACTTGCTTACATCGTACGTTTTTCTTGCCCTAGGAAGTTATCATCCTGTAAAGGCTTCCACATATTGTATTTTTACGTTTTATGAAGACTTAAAAAAAGACCAACGACAATTCCATAAAATCTTTTGTATTTTTTTCACAACGGGTTTTATTGCTCTTATATATATATATAAAATAGAGTATTAGTTGAAATAATTCCTGCGAATGCTTTGCTAATTACTAGGAGGGAAATTAGTATATAGTTTTACAACAAATGACCTATTGTGTTAACATAGCCAATGTTGTTAATAATACCACCGTAATAAAAATAGTTACACTGTTTGAAAAAAATAACTGTACTAATTTTATATAATAATAGTTATAATAATTCTAACAATAATAATAGAGTTAAGGATCTAGTCAAAACCATAATTTAAGTTTATATATATATATATATATATATATATATATATATATAATCAAATGGTTATTTATATATATATATATATATATAAATAACCATTTTATTATTTACTGGCGAAATTTATTTAATGCATCACTAATATATATTAATTATTAATACAATATATTTAACAAAATATGTTCATATCTCAGTAACTCTAAACGAAAATCAGGCGTCACTTCAGACAAATTTAAAGTGGGTGGGTTCAATATTGGTTTCCATTTTCATTTTGCCTTTCGGAATAAGTTGTCAAAAGTCCCCATAATTTGAATGTACGCATATAATTTTACCGAGCGTAAACGATGCTGAGAATGGGATTTTCTTATTGTTTTTCGTTAACTTTATGACCGTGAGATATATTAACAAGGAAATAATATCGGAAATCTATATATAAAAAAGGTGATATAGTGTTTTGTGAACTACTGGTCTAGTTGTATGTAGGATAGTGTCAATGTTTTTAGAAATATTGTAAATACCTTGCATCAGTTGTGCTATCTATATTCAGATGAAACAACTAACAGTACCTTTTACTTTCCGAAGATAACCGAAGGTTTTAAATTTACATTTTAGGCCAAATGCCTTTTAGGCAACTGCCTTTAGGCCAAACGCCTTTAGGCCAAACGACTTTTAGGCCAAACGACTTTTAGGCCAAATGACTTTTGGTTTCATTTTTAGGCCAAATGCCTTTAGGCCAAATGCCTTTTATGCCAACTGCCGCGTCCCCTTTTTTTTGGTATAACGCTCTCGCTGTTGTGATATATTGGTCATATAGGGAAAGGACGCTATCGCCATAGGATAGGGTTGAATTCATACTTCAAGTCAGAGAGATACGGCTGCCGTTAAAGAACTCATACGTCAAGTCATGTGATCTTGGAAGAGCATCAAAATTAATTCACTAATAAAGTGTTATCTTTGCTGATTATGAGGTAATATAAATGATACCAAACAAATTAAATGTATTCATAAGTCAAGTCAGGAGATGCTGACAGCTGGTAAAGGACTCATGTGATCTGCAGATGTTCAATGTTGTCTGCTCTTCCTAGCAAAATCATACTATAGTTCTGTTCTTTCTACCGAAAAACTTAAATGTATTCATACGTCAAGTCTGTGATCTGATGATAATATTTTTATTTTCAAACGGATCTTCCTATCAGAATTATACCATAGTTCTGTTCCATGTTCTCAATGTTGATTGCGAAAAAATAGGCTTGTATTTGTTCTTTCTATCAAACAAATTAAATATATTCATACGTCAAGTCAATGATATATTGACAACCGGAAAAGGTATTATATGTCAGGCAAGTCATGTGAGCTGCAGATGATCAATGTTGATGTCTTACTATCCGATCGTGTGAGGAAGTACAAACGCAAATGCTTGGAAAAAATCACTCTCAGTGCACACTAATGCACACTAATGCACACTAATGGGGCTCAAACCACTTTATCCTCGTTCTCAGCAGACGAGTCAAACACGAGAGTGACAGTACATCTCAGAGAGGATTTGAACCACCGACCTCCACCTCCACAACTAAATGCGTTATACACACTCTTTTTGGCTAAACGTCTACATATAAATTAAGAAAATGTTCCACCAGCAGGGATTCGATTTACACCTCCGCCAAAATTAAATGATGAATTGACCACAGGGATTATAACTTCAACATCTGTCGTAGTTCTTGCACTGTGACAGTACGCAACGATGATCAAGACACAATTGGTCAAGTAATGGTACAGTACATCTAATTTATTAACGAAACTAATTTAAATTGTAATTTTAGATAATAGAATGCGAGAAAATATTTAGGCTAGGCAAAAACCATTAAATGGTTTTGTTGGTTGATCATATTTTCCGTTTGATATAATTATACAAGTTAGAATGTGTATCCGCATTTGCTTGGGGTGAGAAAATCAATCTCAGTACACCCGAACGGGAAGCAAACGCCGACCACCCTGCTATCGGCAGTCTAGTATAACATGATAGAGATGTCTTAGACTATGCTATCATCGATGCAGGTAAACAACATGTTTTATAAAACGCATTCCCAGTCAGTTTAATTTACTAATCGAACAAATTGAACTGTGACTAAAAAAAGGGGGCCCAATATTAGAAAACGCATGAGAAATGTTCAGATATAAATTATATTGATTTCATATGGCCTATCTTATTTATCATATAAATAAATAGATTAATAATTGTAAGCTGAAACATAGCTTACATATGTTTGGGGGGCCTGAAATTGCATCTATTAAATCAGGAGAACAGCGGTTATTTTCTTACTATTTTTTCTGGTTTCTGTCTAACTGACCCACCAAGCTATCTTATAGGTTAGTTTACTTGTCAGAAGAGTATCAAAATTAATTCACTAATAAAGTTTTATCTTTGTTTATTATGAGGTAATAGAAATGATACCAAACAAATTAAATATATTCATACGTCAAGTCAATGAGATACCGACCGCTGGTAAAGGAATCATGTGAACTGCATATGATCAATGTTGCCTGCTCTTCCTAACAGAATCATACTATAGTTCTGTTCTTTCTACCAAACAAATTAAATATATGAATACGTTAAGTCCGTGATCCGTAACCGTCACTTTTGATAGAAAACTGATATTAAGGCAGAGACTAATAGCCTGAAACACCACATTAGTTGCATTAATCACTTGAAAGGGTATACATACTTTCGGGAAAATGAATTCAATTTACTGATCGTGTGTATTAATTCAACGTCACTCTGCGAGAAAAAATGGCATCTACAATCAACTGTAAAGGTAAGGTTTATATTTTTTTAGTTCGACACTACCTGTTTTATCGTTGATACACAAGGAGAAAGTAAAAAAAGAAACTAATTTTGGGGTTTAAATAGCAAATCTACGCACAAGATCTAACTACATCTTTATTTTTCAATTGTAATTGTTGTGATGGTAGAATGCAAGCCTAGTCGTAAATTCCAAGATAGCTGGGAAGGAGTAGCATTCAACATACACATGACAATTTAGTTTGTCTGTTGTAATAGTATCAAATTTACTTCACTAATAAAGTGTTATCTTTGCTGATTATGAGTTAATATAAATGACAAACAGAGTAGTATTACTTTTAAATATGGTCTCAACTATATTTTGTTGACATAATAATAGGTAATTGCAAATACATGTACAATTTAAAACAATCAGTCAACTTTATAGACTTGTGTAATGACAGAGGGTAGCAAAATTAATTTAATAAACATGTTACCCAAAAACAAGTTTTATTCTAACGGTCAGAAGCCAAAATAAAAGGAAGTGTATATACATCCGCATGGAAGGAGAATGGAAAGCCTCCCTAAAGACACCCGATACGCATGAAGGAAACTATAATAAATCCTTTAAATTGGATATTATTGTGTGGATTTGTTTAGCTTACCCTTAATAGTTATTAAAACTTATATTGTCCATTTAGAGCCTAAATATCTAATATTTAGAGCAGGAAAGAATTAAGGCTGAATAAATTATATTTACTAAGGGAAACGTATATATTAATTTTTTTCGGAGTTGGAATTGTGAAACTAATTATGAAAATTTACCCAAAAATAACTTGCGGTGAGGTCAAACCCATAAATTCCTATAACTATTATCAAAATTTGTTTCCAAAATAGAATCTTGGATCTGGAACACATATTATATGAACTCGACAATTTTTAATTATTATTATTATTATTATTATTATTATTATTATTATTATTATTATTATATCACAGCAGCTTACTACCCGTTCGTATTATATGCTTAAGGTTGAATTTAGAGGAAGTAAACACGCATTTGCATTTTGGAAGAGTGTAAAACAAGCCCTAGTTCATCCACCCGAATTTCGAAGGACACCCTTGGCTCATTGGACAGACACGCTACTAACTAAACTAAACTAAGGTGTTGATATAAATGGAAGTATTTGATCTTACAACAGAAAACTTATGGCCCTGAAGAGTGTATGAGAATTGTTTAATATTTACGAATAACTTGAACAGATGTTGCGAGGAAAGACTAAGTAAGGGTTTCTGCATCAATACAAGACACAACAGTGCTGAGGGAGAGCGGGAAATCACCCTAATATTTTCCCTGGCTGTAGCCACTTATGATTTACAAGAGTAGGTAAGTAGGAATGGCATGCGTTACTGCTTGGAAGTCAGAAATATGTTTGTTTTCGTTTTGGGAATACGTAGGTTACAAATAACGGACATGTAGATGTGAAATTACTTTTACTCTCTCTGACAAATATAGTAATAGGTAATTGTAATAAGTTTGTACTAGGTAAATATAATAGGTCTGTACTCTGAGAACTTCATCTAATCCCCACCACCCTGGATCATCAGTGAAGGGATTTCTAATATGTACAATGTACATAACCTGGTCTGCTTCAGCGGCCGATCTGTCTAGCGCGTCACGTCTGCCGGGGAGTGGGGAAATCGTGGTTAGAACCCATTTGGGTGCAATGAGGGTGGTTTCCCTCCACGCAAATGTGAGTGCACATCCTCTAAATTTAACCTTCTTCATCCCTAACACATCAGCGTACAGCCCGATCGGGTAGAAAAACACGGTGCTGGAACAGCTACATTTGGATTTTGAGAGAAAAAACCCACGTATTTAGTAATTATGCCAAGTCTTGTGATTTGCAACAGTTACTTGACCATGTATGTTTTGGCCAGCCTAACATTCTTCTGTTGCATATTTGTCTATTCATTGCGGTATCTGTGAGGACATTTGTAGTCAATATTGAAAATAGCCTTTAAGTTGAGTTTAGGGGACTATTTTCTATATTGTTCAAGGGGGAACTAAAATAAGTAATATAACTTATATATGTGTTTCATTTATGTACTATAGAAATCTATGAAATCGTTAATCTACGAGTTGAGCTAGCGAAGGCCTAATCACTTATTGCCAGACAGGCGGAATTCATAGTAAGACAGCCATCACCCATCGCACGGAAGTCCCTCTTTGACTACATCCTCACGTCATATTGTGAAGACCATAAGACAAATACACCACAGCAAATATTGCAACAAGGGTTTCAGTGGAAACTGTCCCGTCCGGAAAGCTATCACAAGCTCCGGGAGAGCTAAGACCTAGTTTCTTTCGAATGGGGGTTCAGCAACCCCCTCCACCAACATGGTTCTTAACAGGAGTGCAATGCCCCCCTCCACCAGTGATGGCAACAAGACCCTCTTCAAGACATGGGTCTGAACGCAGGTATGATGCATCCCCCTGGAAATAATGATGATGATGAAATTCCTTACTTAAATTTAATAACGCTAATATCAGTGTGGGATCAGCTGTGAATATATTGAGAACAAGTGTCATGAGGGTTTAACTAACTTATATTTGAAAACATGTATGATAAGCAAAAAACACACACACACATATACATATATATATATATAAATAATACACCATCATGGTTTAATAAAACATGATGGTGTATTATTAGAACAAATTCATATCAAGTTAATTGGTAACACATATATTCATTAATGTCAAAAATGTACAATTTATACATATACGTTATTTTAAAAGTTAATAACATTCGTAAGATTAAATATTCCAACAATTATTAGATAATCAAATAGAATTATATTTTAGAGATAATTTTCTTCAATTACTTAGTTGCATACAAATTCTTATTTGACATAGTTGAATGATAAAGCTGGCAGGTGAAACACCCAAAAGTGTAATGAAGATGTAACAAACATATATATGAAAACATGTAAAACAAAACATATATAATATTATACATAAACGTGTTTACAAGTTGATGTATTGCTATAACAGATTTACATTTAGTTGAAAAGTAAATTGGTACCGTATCAAATTATTCTCAAAATTGAATGAGAAACACATGCGGTGAAAAGGTATAATATTAGAGGGAGAAAATCTTTGGGGGTGTATAATGACAAAATATTCTTATATGTGTTAGTAACTCAATATTTAAATACTTTAACGGTTTGGAGGAAATAAAGAAGCTATTCATTTAATTTTCTATTATTTTTTTAGTGAGTATATTAGATAAACAAATTTATAGTTCCTGTAGCATTACACAACCCTAATTTGAGACATTTCTCAAATTTTATAAAAATACATTAATGTTTGACGAAAATATAAAATCGGTTAATATATTTTTTATTTGTGTTAAGGGAAATAAACACACTATCTCTAGATATTTAGAGCGCCACAACCTATGAATTTATGTAAAAGTTATAAAGACACCGTGATCTTTTCCTGGATATTTAACTTATGAACTTATGTAAAAGTTATACATTATTTCATTAAAATATATAACGAGCGTGATTTTTCCCTATTTAAAATAAATTCAAGTTTCAATTGCTTAGTTGTATACGAAATTTTATTTGACATATTTGAATGATTATAATTTGATAAGAAACACGTGCACTGACAATAAGAATATCCTAAAATATTATAATTTAAAAGCTCATAACACTTTAAAATACCCTAATATGTAAAATCGAGTAATCAAACAAATTAATTGATAAATCGGCTTATAGCTTAGAGTTAAATGTTTTCAATAACATAGATTTCTATAAAGTCTAATTTGGAATAGATAGATGGTAGGAGGACAAAAAGTTGTAAATATATGAATTTGACATAGTTGAATGATAAAGCTGAAAGGTAAAACACCCAAAATTGTCATTAAGGTGTAACAAACATATTTTGAAAACATGTAAAACAAAGCATAGATAATAGTATATTATTATTATTAGCACCGCGCCTTACTACCCGTTCGGATTATTTGCACTTATGCTAATATGTAAAGGATAGGGTGATAGTGAGATGAAATTGAGGACCTACAGTTTAACGTGGAATCCGAACCACGGTGGAGGCCTGGCCTTCCCCACATTCACAAGTTGGGATTAATACACGTCTTGTAAGAGGTGAAGGAAGGGTTTGTAATCAGATAAATCTTGTCTGGGACCGGGGATTGAACCCCAGACACCCACCACAGAAGTCCGACACCTTACCCCTAGACCACCAGGTCACCAATAATAGTATACATTGAAAGTACTAACGACTTGATGTATTGCTAGAACAGATTTACATTTAGTTGAAAAGTTAATTGGTACCGTATCAAAATATTGATGTCAAAATTAAATCAGAAACATATGCGGTGAAAAGGTTGTCTATTAGAAGGAGAAAATATTTTGGGGGTCTATAATGACAAAATATTTTTATGTGTGATAGTAAATCAATATTTAAATACTTTAACAGTTTATGGGAAATATAGAATCTGTTCATTTAATGTTCTATTATTTTGTTAGTAAATTTATTAAATAAACAAATTTATAGTCCCTGTAGCATTACAAACCCCTAATTTGAGACATTTCTCAAATTTTATAAAAGTATATTAAGGTTTGACGGAAATATAAAATCGGTTCATTTATTTTTTAATTGTATTAATGAAATTAATAAAAACACATCTATAGATATTTAAAGCGTTACAACTTACGAATTTATGTAAATGTTATATAGACACCATGATTATTCCTAGATATTTAACTTAAGTACTTATGTAAAAGCTATACATTATTTCATCAAAATAAAGCCACCGTGATTGTTCCGTATGACATTAAAAATAAATTCAAGATACTCATAATTGCATTCAATATTACTGATGAATGAATGTAAGTTCTCGCAGGTACGTTGAATTAACATACACACACACACGATAAAAAAAACTGTTAATTGTGTATATTATGATTGTAAATAAATATTCGTAAACTGTTATGTTTATGTTTTAACATCTATTACCCCCCCCCCCCCCTCCTATCCTATAAATACAATTACCTTAAACCCATATTAGTTAGAATTATAAACCAATATTTAAGCAGTGAAACTGGTGGAAATTATAATATTAATTGCATACTGGTTCCCTCCTTTCTACTCATATCCTAAAGCCCAAATAAATACTTTTTTGCTAGAGATATATTAACTACACATGTGTAATCAATAAAGCTTAAAAAATCAAATAGCTGAAACTATTATTTATGCTTTTTATTAAGGAATTCTCCATCAAGATATATCATGAAAATAATTAGCTCGTGATCTAAATAAAAGAAATCGCACATTAGTAGCCGATGATTTCCACACATCCATCATAGACTTTGGCTTAATTAAAGCATTGGCGTACTAAGCTAAAGGTCCCGGGTTCGATTCCCATGTCCAGGTGTATTTTTCAATTTTCAAAATAAAGCTTAAAGTTTACTACTCTGAGTTATTTAATATTTCATTCTGGCAATGTTGACACAGGTCCGTGAAGTTGGCAGCACCACTAACGGCACAGACTAGATATTTTATTGAGAGACAGCAGGTGATTAATAAATTTCATTTAAAACATTTATAGCATACAACATAAACAACATAATGTTTTTTAAATTACAATCACCAATATTATTTAGGTCTTGTGAGCTGTACAAGTAACTAAGCGGAGCTCGTCTTGTATGGTTGGTTGAGAAGGATAGAGCTCGAACACTGCCCTATTAAACTAAGATTATTTCCAACTCTCCCTCCATACAAAGGCTGGTACACTTATCCCTCCCCATAAATACTTTCATTATTCCTACCTCATTAGCGTATTTAAATTATTGTATGAATAGTATTAATACCATTAATTAAATATGTATATGTCTGTGCTATCACAAGATATTGAAAAAAGTCATAGTTATTAATTTTATTCGTTAGATGACACAGAATGAAAGTGCTTAAGAAATGAATACATGTGAATATAAATTTGGCTTATCATAATAATTTAAATGCGTTTGTGTACGTGCATGCATGCGTGTGTGAACTTGCCACCTTACCTTAAACCAAGTTTAGTTAATTTATAAACGCTCTATAAACAGTGAAACTGTTTGCAATAATATACTGGTTTATCATTTCTACTCATTAATATATAAATATATTTTATAATATACAATCAAGAAGTTTTTTTTACTAACGTTAGATTAACTCACATGTGTAAACAATAAAGCATAATATTCACCAGTCTGCGTTATTTGATAATTTATTCTGGCAAAGTTGTCACGTGTCCATTGCCCTATCTTTGAATATTTTAAATATTTCCAAACCGCATGTTCTAAAGATTTTTTAAAGTAAAAACATTTTTTCACTAGTTTTTTATTTACAATCAGCAATTAATTCATTAAAAACATTCATAGCATGCATTCACAACAACATAGAAGTTTTTTTACAAGTAGAAATATTATTATTATTTAGGTCTGTTGACCACTACAGGTAATTAAGTTTAGAGTTTAGAGTGCAACATTAATTATATAATTGTGATAGCAAGAATAAACATATAATCACTCTTTTACCTAATAAAAACATCAGGAGAGAATATAATCTCTTCTACCTTCTAGAAAGTGAGTAGGAGCCACCTCCAAAATAGTTCAGGACACGCCGAGAGGAACAAGAATACCTATTGACAATGTCTCCACAGTTTTACCTGGCATTCTTACTCTTCCCACACCATCAAGCACAATAACGTTCGGTACATTTCTGGCCTCTTCTGATAGCACAACGTTATAACTGTTGTTTTTCTCAAGTTCGTTTAAGAACTTGACACGGTTGTATACCTCTTTATCGATCTGGTCTAATACAATGCACAATACCTCCTCACCCCAACAGGCATCCTGGTGAGCAGGATTTGGAGGTGTTTGATGACAATGATGTTTGTGTCGAATAAGGTTGGAGAGATTTGCGTAGGACCCCTACAAATGCCGCATTTAAATGGCATAATGGCAACTGAAGATGCAGCGAAATAAATGGTGTAAATCAATATCCCTGTCCACTTTGCTCAAGCAGCAACGCCCTCTACTTACAAACTGAGTTATCTTAAACATGTTCCCCTCCCACAGTGTGAACGTGTTTCAAAATGTCACCACTAACTCTGATGACGTCAGCAGATTGTGTGGGAATAGTTACGTGGTCAAATAAGGCTACGGCAACATGAGCGCACCTAATTTTTTAATTCACTTTTAAACATCACACTTTGTACTCCAAGATATATCATACAGCGTAGTTTAGATTTACATCGATTACAATCTAAATAATAGACAAACTTGGGAAGGAAGACCTTACCGAAATTGCCCAGACCAATTATGTAGTCATCGTGAGTTTCAACCATAATTTTATATTTGAATATGTTTTGTGTAATGTTAAATCCTCAAGATTTATGGGTTCTTCGGACTTAGCCTCCTCCTCCGTTGGTGGCGGGCATGCAGGTGACTCTGACTGTGTGTACTCTGATGTCTGGTACTCAGGTGACTCTGGCGGTGGGTACACTGGTGACTCTGGAGGTGGGGTCGGTGGCTGAGGCGTCGCGTCGTGTTGTGGCAGGTGGTGTGGTGCTCGGAAGGTTGGTGGAGGCCTGGGAAACACGGCCACAACGTCTCCTTTGAGGAAATTGTACACAACACATGTCATATCACACATGTACGACTCCTCGATTCTTTCGTAGTGTAGTACTTCAGTCACTCTTATCGTGTGACAGGTAGAGTCGCAGAACTCGATAGGCACGCCCCGCAATCGTATGATCAACAAACGTTAAATCAATATAGCCCATTCTAAGCACTGTGAGCGTACCAGACCACTAAATGTGCTGGATTATTTGCTGAGTCTTTAACCTGTCCACTGTGCAATTAAGTATTACACGTCTTTAACTCTTGCACTGATTCTAAACTTGTTCTAACTGCCAGTGAAGAACTGTTGCCTGATGTTGTTAACTGCTCAATGCTGCTGCCTATATCTTAAACGCGTTCAAATTTCATAATTGTAGGTATACCGGGTTTTACTCCGGTGCAGGTAAATATAAGTTTTTCTTTATTAAGTTTGCACACGTCTTCATCTGTTAGAGTACCAAAAGACAGGGTAAAAATACACAAAATGTGCCATTTAAATATGCTATTAGGCGTTTCCCTAACTTTTTATTGAACGCTTTTAATTTATCCGTCGAGTAATTTTGATTTACGATTAGATCACACAATTTTATGGTCTGCACAACGTCAACAATATTTACCAGCTGCTTTAACTTGTCCGTCGTGATCCACTCTACAGTCACTTATAAATAATCGACCAAGCGACCCCCCCCCCCCCATATATATATATATATATATATATATATATATATATATATATATATATATATATATATATATTCACCCCCGATTGACACCGGATGTGGAAAGGGGGTGGGGATAAATCACAGCGGAGCCAGTGCTAGCTTGTATTTTCCTGTTTGAACATGTTTAGTCATCGATTAATGACCTAGGGCACCCGGGTGTGATAAGGGGGTCCAGTGCCAGCCAGTATTTTCCTGTTTAAACATGTTTAGTATAATCACCACTGAGTGGGGCCCCGGATGTGGAAAAGAGATCAGGGAAAATCACAGCGAGACTATGCCAAAAGCTCACACTTGATGATTGATATTCTTAGAAAGAGGGTGCTTTTCTACACGTTGCGGGAGGAGTGCTCGACGCCATAGATCGCACGTTCCCCCACCAATAAATAAAAACTACCCAGACACACGGAGTGCCCACCCTGAGGCACACTAGGCCCGACGCCCAAGTACGCTCCTCAGTCTGTGGATTCCGGGGGGCGAGCTCCAAACACTGGATTTTTAATTATGGTCCCGGGTCGGGCAATGTCCAGGGTTTTAACCCCCATGCCAACATGTCACAGGAGGAGTGCCCGAGACTGCACGCTCCCCTACCCAAAACCCTTGGGGCACACATTAAAAACTAAATGCCTAGGGCACTCATTAAAATCAAATGGGCTTAACCCATGAGCCACTGTGGTGGCCTCTGTCAGAGGTATGGTCTCGAGGGAGGGGGGATAATACAACCTCAGGATTTTAGAGGGGGAATAAAGGAAAATCAACCGGATGTGGAAAGTAGGTTAATTGACATCACAATACACACTCTCGCTCACTGAAAATAGCCTTGGGGCTGTGACTGGTGGTCCCACACGCTACTTATGTATGATCAATTGAGGGTAGCTTAGTCTGATTAATTTTGGACTATACCTATATGCCATACTTTGTCGAAAGCTTTTTAAACGTCTAGAAACATTGCTATTATGGTGAGGTTTTTCTGCAAAAAATTCTGTTGCGTCTTTGATTGTATTTAGTACTGAATACATATTGTAGTGTTTTTCCCTAAATCCGAATTGAAGATTTGGAATGATATCGCGGGTCTCAATAAAGTGATTTAACCCTTTTAGAATTAATTTTTCAAAAATGCTGCTAGGAGTGGCGAGTAGAGTGATTAGCCTCTGTTTTGAGGAAACATTGGGTCCTTTCCAGGTTTGATGAGTATTATTACTCTCACCAGTTTCCATACGCCAGGAAAGTGGCATAATGAAAGTAGAGCGTTGAATATCGTAACTAGCATTAGTGTAGCTTTTGGTTTTTTAAGAGTCTCGTTTGTCAGTCGATCGTGGCCTGGTGGCGGTTTGTTTTTGGTAGGATCTTTATTGTGTGATTTAGTTCGTCAATTGTTATTGGGTCCACCTCCGACACAATTGGTCGGTATAGGTATTCCATTACCGATCTCTTAGCGTCCCTTACGAAATCGGGATCTTTGGAGTTATCATTAGGGGTAAACTGTTTTTAGTGACCGGAAAAAAGAGCAAACGATAAAAGTGCAGATGAAAATACCACACAGAAGAAACCCCATGGTCATAAATACTCACACGGAAAAATCCGTACAAAGAAAAAAGACAACAAGGAAAAATGTGCACAAGGAAAAATATCCACAAGAAAAATGCTCACACGAAAAAATTATAAATCAAGGTTAATTTTTAACGGAATGCAAGTATGATTGGGGTTTTGCATTACTAATTTTTAAGTTTCCATTTTTAAAGTGAGCGTTTGCTTTTTTTTTTTGCATTCATAGAGTTTTCATTAATTTTTTTGGATCATTTTTGTAAATTTAAAGTAATTTTTTGAATTTTTAATGTCATTCTATAGATATTTTTTGACAGATTTTAGGTCAACAAAATCCTGGCCATGGTACAGCAACATAACCAAAGTTTAAAACAAGAGCTTAGCATTCAAATAAAAACATATCTAATAGGAATTTAATTTAAATTATGTTGGTATTAGTTTAATATACCGTAATGAAAATTAATGCAAAAACTAATGAAATTTTAGTGGGTAAATTTGGAAAAAAAGATAATAATACTAAAATAAAAATATAGAAATCTACTATAAATTTTTTTTTTGAAAATACAACATAAATTGAAAATTGAATTATACTACTAAAATAAAATACAGAAAAATAATATTGGAAAATACTAAACAAATATACTATTGAAAAATACTACTGAAAAATTCTACACAAATCTACTTCAGAAAAATACTAAAATAACTAATATAATATACTATTGGAATATACTATAGAAATATACAACTAAAAAGTATTACTGAAAAATACTACAAATCTATTGGAAAATAATACAGCAAATAACAATTGAAATATACTATAGAAATAAACTATTAAAGAATACTTCAGAATTATTGAAACTTTGAAAAATAACTCAGAAATAAACTATTTAAAAAAAGTTAAGAAATAAGGTATTGAAAAATACAACACAACGAAACTATCGAAAAATACAACATAAATAGACTATTGAAAAATACTTCAGAAATGCTGTATTGAAAAAAATTTCAGAAATGCTGTATTGAAAAATATTTCAGAAATAAATTATTGACAACTACTTCAAAAATAAAAAATTGAAAAAACTTTAGAAATAAAATATTGAAAAATACTTCAGAAATAAGCTATTGAAAAATAATTCAGAAATAAACTATTGAAAAATCATACACAAATAAACTATCGAAAAATACTACAGAAATAAACTGTCAGCGACTATTGTTTGTATCGCGACTTACATATATATTTATTACTGTTAAATGTTTGATCTACATTTATTTGATATCAATAAATTAATGTTATTTTCTGAAATATTTCTTTACTTCAAATATTCATGTTATGTCCCTCTCTCTGGTAATCAAGGTACTTATAATAGTCACATTGCAGGAATTGTTGGGGAGAGAGTTCAAGGAAACAGAAATGAATGGGCCTGGGTACTTGGTAATTATCCTATCGGCTCCTGTGCAATTGTTGTATGCCTTTTATTATTCTTAATGTTGTTGTGCACCAGCCTTACTTCGTTTGGAACTAAGGGCGGTGTTACAGTGAGATTGTTAAAAAAAAGAGCATTAAAGATATATCGAGTGCATAAGATACTTTTTTTTAACCAGGTTTACGATTCATATTTTAAAATCAATAAATGCTCTACACATAAAAATAACCCCTGAATTTCCTATTGAAAAAAAAGTAAATTCATACTAGATTCGATATATTGTATGCAAGGCCAAAGCCAGATAAATATTGAATTAAAACTACCTTATTTACTGTTTAAAAATAACAAAAATAAATACAAGGAACGATCTATATCTACTAGTATTGTAATTGTCAAAAAAATCTAACTCGAAATTTCGATAAATGTCAACGTTTCATGACCCATTTAAACCAAAAACAATGTTTTCGCAATGCCGTCTGTCTGTCCATCACTTTTCCCTTAGCACCCCTTTTATATACTTAAACCTTATTTTTAACTTATTACATAACCCTTAAAATGATTTTGATTTAATTTTTACCCTTTTTAATCTTTTTAGTTACCCTAAACTATTCTCCCGGGCAAAGCTGTACTTCATGCTAGTAATATATATAAAAACAAAATTGAGTTTAGAAGTGTGTTCAGAAAAATCTAAGCCTCTTTGAGATAGGATGAAAAATTGAAATTTAGAAGATCTTTAGAAGGGCCACCTCATTTAACAAGGAAAATTTACGAAATGAGGTATTTCAAAATTGGGTTACAGCACTTGGGGGAGGGAGTCAAAATAAGAAAGACGTTTTAACTTCGATAGAAAATTTAAATTTGGGGAAAAGGTAAGAGAATAGGATAAGTGTTAAAATCTCAAGTTTAAGAGTGAGATCTGAGCATGAAATTTAAATTATGATTGCCATAGTTAGCTTGGTATTGTGCAAGAAGGAATTATATAAATGCTAGCAGCTGGATGTTGAACGTCCTAATTTGAATAGTTTGATAGTCTGCTAGTAAATTATATATGTGAGATGATTTCACCCTAAACCATTATTTGAAATAAGTCTCTTCTCTAGCAACAATATAATATTTAGTCACAAAAGAATGTCTAGCTATCTGGACAGTTATTATGTTATGGTCAGATAAAAAATCGAGTGTTGAACAATGACGTTCATGTAGTGGCAAAAAAAATATACTTTTCTTAAATAATATTTGTTTAAAATAAATTAATAAAAATGCACAGCATTTGTCAAAACAAAAACAGTTTGTAACATAAAACATATTTGTAGTTGTCAACACAAAATTGATATTTCAAATACATAAAAATGCACACAAGTTTGCAAAACAATAGATTAAAAAGGTAAATTAGTCATAAATGTTAACATTAAGTCAATATACTATTTAAAAAAACTCCCGTAGCTAATGGAAACAGCCGTTATTTAAAAAATGTTCTCCACTAATTTAACACCCTTTAACATTAGCCCTAATCTTTAGTTTACTTTTTTAAATCACCATACATATTTTTATTTGCCTAATGAGTTCATACCAATAAAATATTTAAAATTCTCTTAGAAATAAACAAATACAATATATCTATTGACATTATTTATTTGACATCTTTTCTAGTCAAAAGAGGAGTGGTGATTTCACGGTCAAAGCTCCTCAATGTGTTGATTCATGTAAAGTGTTTTTTTAATTAGAGTAACATATGCAGATTTATAAAATGCATACAAATCAGCACAAATAGCTATTTGTCATTTTAATAAGGTTTTCCCCGGCTCCTATAATGAGCACAGCACCCTAGATAAGGTTCTGCTCGACGTTCTTCGACTTTAGTTTTTAGCTCATTGCCTTACTAACCGTTCGGACTATACAAATTTACTCCCGTTAATAGGGTAGGGGTGATGAAGGTAGAATGTAGGTGAAATGTACCTGTACTTGCATATAGAAATGAAAGAATAACATTTAGAATAAATATCTCGAGAATGACCCGCTGCGAATTGAACCCCGATCTCCCCGTTGCCAGTAGGCTAGACTAAATGAGCCTTACATTTAGTTTACGTGCTCACTAGTGCAGCCATACATGATTTTAGTTGAGATTTTTATTCCTATTCTTGAATAATATTTGGTTTTGTGTTTGTGGCGCTATCTTTATACTTTATCATTCAATCATATAATAATGCTAGCAGTTTGGTCGACTTCACTGGTCTTTGAGTAAAGTGCTCGCCTAAAAAACCCGGTGAGTAAGGGAGAATGCGGCTTTCTGCAACACGAGGGGGTGGGGGGATGTGGGGATGAGAAGGGTTGGAGCACTCGATGGTGGCAGAGAGATGTGAGGGGTGGAGGGGGAGACTTATATTTTTTTGGTGCGGCTTTCTGCGACACTCATTTACATAATAATATTGGAGGTTTCCTGAGATGTCACGATAGATATGTTGATGTGAGTTGGGAAGGTGGGGAGGTGGGGGGGGATGACTGAGATGAGTGAGGGGGGTTTGGGAGGGTTCCTGAGATGTTGTGGTGATGTGAGTTGTGGGGTAGGGGGATGGGGCACCTTTTTTGGTAAAAGCGGTATACTGCAACACTCATTTGCATAATTGGCTGGTGGGATGGGGAGGAGATGAGAAGGGTTGGAGCACTCGATGGTGGGATGAGGGGATGTTGAGCACCTGGGGAAGTGTTTTTTCTTGCGGCTTTCTGTAATGGGATGTGGGGATGAGAAGGGTTGTAGCATGTGATGGCGTGAGTGGTTGGGTGTGGAGCAGCTGACCTTCGTTGGCATACGGGGACAGGGATGAGAAGGGTTGTCTCTCGCACGGTCTGGCTGTTTTTTCTCCCTATCAACGTGACGTAGCGTATAGAGCCTATGGGTAGGGCTGTAAGGTGCTCACATGGTAAAGTGTGTCAGGGTAGGCTTGACGTAGTGACTGGGGTGCACAGGTGTGGCAGCTGCACTTGAAAGAGCCATATATTCTCATAACAGTCAAGGTATTTTATCTGATT